>BPLR01006420.1:0-198743 GCA_021605095.1 Caerostris extrusa
TTGCTCAATAAATTTTTTTTTAAAGTAAATAAATCAATATTATGTGTGAAAGAAACTAATATTTCAACATCTAATTATAATTATTTAATTCCAAGATCTTATTTGGTATTCATTTATAAATGAATTAAGGTTGTGACTGGTTGTGACATTAGTTGTGAATTATCCACTATAATGTTCATTCACGTGAAAATAGAATATTCCTAATAATAATCCGCTGCATATTTATTATTTTTAAATTTCTATTTCAATATATTATTTTTCAAAAGGAGATTCACTTCAATTTATTTTTGAAAAATATAATTATAAGTTAAAAATATTATTCAATCATTCATTTCATTTATTTTAAATGATATATTCTTTATTATAAATATTATTAAAAATTTCTAGGCACAGAATGAATGGCAAAATATATGAAAAATCAAATTACTCTTTTCGAAAATAGTTTAATTCCTTACAAATAAAAAGATTATAAAAGTAATATCATGTAATTGAACACCAATGTTTTAATTAATATTTAAAATCTTTTTTATTTAAATTTAAATCGGACTACGATTATAATAAATTGATTTTACTGTCACAATATAAATAAATTTATCTTTGAAAAGAATACCGTATAAATCATTTATTGTCTTTCTTAACTTGGAAATTTACAATGGCAGTTTTTAAGATTTTTTCAATGAAATTGAATTTTTGAAATAAACAACACATTTCATAAAACTTGCTCTTCACAATATATGAAATATTGTATGAAAGTATTGGTTTAAAAGTAACTAATTTCAATCATTATATACTATGGTAAAATTACACTTAACAAGCAAAGTGGATAAACATGTTTTTAAACAGAGACATGTTTTTTAAATTTGGTTTCCGGGATGAGCTAAAAATGTTTACTTTCCCTTTTATGAGTCTTTATAATTTTCTCAAAACAGAGGTTTAAAAGTTTTTTGTTTTTTTTTAATACTCATGATGTACAGAAAATGACTTTCCGTTCTAAAACAGTGCTCAAATGACAAATTACTAATTTTGTAGCCCGACCCATGGCTCAATGGCAGTGAGAGAGCGACTGGTGGCAGAGGTCTCCGGATCCTGCTGGCGGCTTGTTGTAGACATTGTTTCAAAAACGAGAGCCTGATGGCGTTGTGATGTGCCCTGTAAGTTGCCCGTGAGTCGGACCACCAGGTGGGAGTTTTCCATACTATACGCACATATGGGGTAGTTCCCCCTCTAAAAGTCCTCTCGGAAGGCACTGCCCTCCTTCTTCAGCGACACGGAGCCAAGTCAGACTTCTCTCTACCTACGAATGCTGCATTACAACAGAAGTTGCCCCCTCCTTCCATTGAGAACAGACGGGTTGTTGGACGGGTCTAGATGTTACTGTCTACCAAGTGGGATAGGGGAAAAACAAAAACTTATCTTGTGCGAAGAAAATATATTAAACAAACAGAAATAATTTGTAAAGTTATTTGATTTGAGAATTATTGACCAAACTTTCTGAGAACTTTAATAAAAATTTTTCAAATTTCAGTGTATTTTTTGAATTAACCATTTAAAGCAAGTAAAGCATATTTTGATACTTCATTGACTTCTTAAAAAATAAATTACTCGCTCATATAATTCTGCCACATCGCACCACGGAAAATATTTTGACTTTTTAGACTTTAAAATAATTCAGTTTCTGTATTAGAAAAAAAATTAATGAAGGATTGTAAGAAGATAAAATGTTTAATATTTAGATGCTTACAACCTGGCAAGGACTGATAAATCTTGAAAAACAGGACTTGGGAGTAAGTCAATAACATAGATCTCGATTGATGATTTCAACTTTAAAATTAGAAAAAATATTAATCACATTTACCATTCTAAAAAAAATATTAATCGCATTTACCATTCTGAGTGAATACCTATAGTGTTAAAAGCATTGAAAAAGACTTCTTACCAAATAATCGTGAAAAGAAGATCAGACAGCTATTTTTAATATGCTATAAATAAAAAATTATCTGTCATGGCAGACATATTTTTACAATATTCAAACTCGTTTGTATAACTACATTCACTAGAAGTTGGAATTACTGAGTTTTTTATTAGCAAATTGTGAAATATATTATTTCATTTAACAAGGAAAAAATAAAAACTACCAATAATGGTGCAATCTGCATCTTTTATTATTACCAAACCATCGTACTAGATAGTAGATCAGACAAAGCATAATATGCTATGAATAAAAAATGACATGCCATAACAGAGATATTTTTACATTATTCAAGTTCGCTTGTATAACTACATTCAATTAGAAGTTAGAAAATTTATTAGAATTTTTGTATTAGTTAATTGCAAAATATATCATATTATTTCCATTTAAGAAGGAATTATTCAATAAGCTTTTTTATTAATTTCTATAAGAGAGCTTATAAATTACATTTAGAATCAAAAGGAATGCATCGAATAAAAAATGTATAAATCATTTGACATTAATTATATCAGCAACTCGAATATTTATAATGTTTACTTAGACATATTTAATTACAGTCCAAAATGTAACGTGCACTCACCTTATTTCACCATGGACTGCATATTAAAAAAAAATAATAACTCATTAAAGTAAGCAGTAGCGAAATTGACAGAATTCCATCAATTATGGGGAAAACCTTTGACAACCACGACATAAAACCGAAACAAAAATCCCATCGTAAGTAATTTTCCAACACATGCAAAAAGCTTCCAAGCAATCATTAATGACGCATCTCCAACCAGAAATTGCTTTTTTGTTGAGACCAAAGCTTTATTATAACGTTGAGTCCACGGAGCCATGCATATCTGTCAAGCGTAGATAGAGACGAAGGGTTGGATTCGATTCGTTTTTTGAAGACACTAATTAAAATGGCGACAGTGAATGATTAACTGGTAGATACCCCGGACCTTTGGGGCCAGGTTTTCTACCAAAGTTATCAATCTTTCATCGATTAGTATGCAGTCTATTGAGTTACTGGGATATTTTTAATCGATATTATATTCCGTGGCAAGTGTCCACGATGGCACGTAGGGAGACTTTTGCCGGACAGCCCTGGGTGAGGCAAGAAGCGAGGAGATAAGGACAGAATTAAATACATGTTAAAAGTAAAACTCCAAGCCCACGCAAATATTTTTATAATTTGCTGCGGACAAAGTATTGAACACTATTTAGTCAAATAGACTGATGATGAAATAAGTAAAACACATAGTTTTGGCTAGGCATTAATGTTGTTATGATATTGTTACAAATAATGCACTTTGAATAATAATTGAGGAAGTAATTATTACAAATTCTATACAACATTATATTCCGTAACATATGTCTGAAATGATCCATTGCTGAATAATCTAAGTTGGGCGATTGCGAACATATCAGATAGAAGTAAAATAATTGAACATACTAAAAACTCAAATATTTTTATAGGCAACCATTTACCTTTGAGATATAGTATTGAAAAATTATTTAATAAAAAATAATAAAGTTTAAGTCTTGCAAGGTTCACTGATAAAATGTCGTTTGTATCACAGTGATAACAGCCACTGTGACAGAAAAACATCAATAAATCATACAGATAATAGTATTGAAAATTATTTAATCAAAAATAATAATAAAGTTTAAAAGTCCGGTAAGGTTGACTGCAATCTTGAAACATAGTCGTTTGTATCACAGTGATAACAGTCACTGTGACAGAAAAACATCAATAAATCATACAGATAATAGTATTGAAAATTATTTAATCAAAAAATAATAAAGTTTAAAGTCTTGGTAAGGTTGACTGCAATCTTGAAACATAGTCGTTTGTATCACAGTGATAACAGTCACTGTGACAGAAAAACATCAATAAATCTGCAGATAATAGTATTGAAAATTATTTAATCAAAAAAAAAAAAAAAAATAATAAAGTTTAAAAGTCTTGGTAAGGTTGACTGCAATCTTGAAACATAGTTTGTAACAGTGATAACAGTCACTGTGACAGAAAACATCAATAAATCATACAGATAATAGTATTGAAAATTATTTAATCAAAATAATAAAGGTCGGACTGCAATCTGAATGGTTTGTATCACAGTGATAACAGTCACTGTGACAGAAAAACATCAATAAATCATACAGATAATAGTATTGAAAATTATTTAATAAAAAAAATAATAATAATAAAGTTTAAAAGTCTTGTAAGTTGACTGCAATCTCACAGTGATAACAGTCCCTAATGACAGAAAAACATCAATAAATCATACAGAAACATGCATCATAAATTTGGTTTTGGTTTGTAGCTCTACGGTATTTTTTGCACTTTAGGCGTAATTAGACCGGGACTTATATTTAACGTGGATTCTGAACCACTAGCTATCAAACAGGTTGGGCCTAAATGGTCAGAGTGTCTAGCGCTCTGGCGCTCGGTGCTCCAGGTTTCGAGGTTGGAGTCTTTACGATACCATAGATGTTTGTAGTGGGGAAATTCACTTTAAGCCTTCGGTCTCATATACAAGAGCGTCACGGAATCAAGTCAGACTTCTACCTACGGGTGCTCCATCATAAGAAGTTGCTCCCTTTCTACAACCATGAATTCATAGGGGTTCGTGGGATTTGTCTAGATTTCTACCAAGTGAGATAAGCCACAACAACGATGCCACTGCCAGAATTCGAACCTGAAGCCTGTTGTAGGACCAAAGAGGCCAGAGCACTAGCCAATTGGCCATCATGCCGCTTGTGTCACTAAAGATGAAGATTGGTAAAAAAAATAAATTCAAAGTCATTGCATATATGAATTTCTTTTCAATTTCTATACTTAGTTGTTACATTTTAGAGTCGGCATGCCTTTTATTTTTTGGCGGTGCTAATTTTTAATTTGTTTTATTTTTTATTATTATTAAAAAAAATTCTGGTTACCTTATTTCGAAAAATTCCCAGTGATATATATCAAATTCGAAACCTCATACAGTGAAAATAAAATCATTGTGAAAAATCAGTGATGCGATTTTTTTCTTATCTCTAAGACAGAAACTATCGATGAGTATTTGTACAATTATGGAAATTCTAAAAATAATACATTATGAAACATTATTGATAAAATGACTATGTTTTGTAATGTGGATAATTTTGAATTACTGATGATAATCTCATAAACTACTGATGCGTCAGAGATACTTTGTAAATTATTGCTATTTTTAACATAACTAATGATGGATGGTCAAACAGATGGTTAGATATTGATGGTGAAACCCTTTGGCAATACAGTATTCACTAAGGAGGTAGTAAAGAAGATAAAATTTGAATTATTGCTCATGGAATAATTGAGCCACTTATTTGATAACAATTCATGATAAGTTACGAACTACTTACAAATTATTGTTATTATAGACATGACTTATATGTGATAATTAGCAACTACACTAATCAAATTTTCATCAACAAATGAGATACATGCATTAACGAATATAAATGAAGTTTACATATTTTTAGAAAGACATGAATAGGATTTAGTGCTTTCAGGGATGTTGTACAACATTATGCCAACATTCAGTACTGCATGCAGTAAAAAATAGCACCGGTTGAGTAACTTTTCAGAGCTACTCTTTCATGAATTATTATATTTCGCAGAAAATATCAACCGAATTATAAGTAAGATTTAATCATGTAAATGGCTGCTACATGGTCTAACCTTTTTGTGGGATAATCAGAAGGAAAAGAAAGCTGAATATACAATATCTGAATATATCATCGAGTTCGGCACAGAGAACAGTTCACGGTGTAGGGTTTCCCATTCCGGAAACTCCAAATGAATTTTTAATATATATAGAGAAAGATCAAAAATCAGTTTCATGTGATAATTTTACAGTTTTCCATATCTAGTTCAGAATATAGTGATAATGATATACATTCTCTCAAGAAGAATTGAATAACCGTATTGGAGATTTAGAGGTAAGACTAAGGCAGAATTACTTGCATCGAAATTTAAACAATGGAATTTACCCAGGAATATATCCGAGTGACTTCGTTTTGCAATCATCAAAAACGGCATTCACACAGGAAAAGACTCGAGTCAAATCAACCCCGAGGTAATCTGGGGAAAAATTTTGTGAAAGTGATGGACAATAGTGGAGGAGCCGTCAAGTACTTAAATAACAAATTTCCTGCAATCAGCGAAGCTAAATTGAAACAGAGAATTTCATTGATTAGCAGATTCGCAAGTTCTTTAACGTGTGCCAACGTTTCAATTTCGTTAGCGTGTGCCAACAAAATTATAAAGGAACTTAAAAACGCTTTTTGCCTTGTATAAATGAATGTCTTAGGAAATGAGAAGTCAAATAATTATTAGAAATTAGTGATGGACATATTGTTTGCCTACAAGAAACTTGGTTGAACTATGTGTCTAAAAATGCATTTCCTGCAGTGTCATTTGGACTTCTTTCCTGAAAATTGTGGCCAGGTTAACGAGGAGCACGGTGATATTTTTAAAATGGCATTGCGAAAATAGTGAAAAAATAGGAAAAATGGCCACTACAATGTTGGCAGCTTATACAATGCAGACATTTTATATTCATATTCAGCAATTTTGAATTAGTCATAAATGACCATTTTATTCACAGAGAAAAAATTCATTACAATTTGTTGGGTAATTTGACTCATTGTTAGCTAAATTCTGTTTAAATCATCTTTTTTTTCAATCTGCACATTCCATATTTAAAAGTAGCACAGTATTATTTTGACATGCAGCCATAATCTTAGATATAGTTTTTCTTGCCTAGGAGAGCACCAACCATTTTATATTTCTGTAAATTTGAGTTTTAAATATTATTACACAACTGATGTCTCATCTGTAATTGTACCACTTTGTAGATAATTGATTTCCTAACTTTATACATATATATATCGACGCCTACATCACACTAAAGACTTGCATAATACCTTCTTTTGCGCTTTCTCTGCAGAAGTTATTACCATTGTTTTGCCTACCAACTGCATATTTTGGCATTTTAAATATATTTAAGTGATTTTCCAAGTTCAGGGTGTGAGAGTATTAGTATAACAAAATTAATTAATTAGTAATTTATATACAAAAGGGATGCCCGTAATGTACAATATAGTATTTATAACTACAAAAAGGTTATAAATATCGATAATAGACATTTAATTACTACAGTATGCTTGAATAGACACTTGATTTCAAACTTTGAATTGGTAAGCATCTGAGGTGTTTTGGATTTAATAGCAGCTGTAAAAAGTTTCTTCCAGCAAATTAGTATAAGTCACCTGATACATGCAATTTTGCACATAACATAACATGAAAATTCCAATGGTTAGAATTTCATAACTCACCAGAAGTCTGCAATCTAATATCCCTCGAGCGTAATACGACGTACCAAGAGATGCCCTGTTGAAATTTATTAACTTGGGTCGTTAAATTGTAAATAATTAATATTTCTATATCGTTTAGATTTTTTATACAATACAGTAATATGTCCAGTAATTCTCGGACATCCTGTATAAAATTTCAATGCAATAACAGCAAATTTATTTGGATATTTAGCTTTATATCACTTCAAGTGTCCTAATTCGCCATCAATGAACCTAATGAAATCACGAAGGAAAAACTTTTTAGTTCAGATTCTAGCACAAAACTTATCGCTGTAATTAAATCACATTTCTTTTTAAACAATATGAATAACTAGCTGAACCAAAATATTAAAAATATTTTGTTCTATGAGAAAAGGCTTCAAAAAACATTTTAATAATAGTTTAGATTTTTAAACAAGACTACCCTCTCTCTAATAACTTTCACGAAAAAGCTTTAAATAATTCCATTTTATTCCACCCAATTGATGGCATATGAAGGTATGGATCCCTAATAACATGTGGTAAATTATATTCAGCGATAAATTGCCTTCAAAATATTAGACAGTAATAAAAATATTATTAAACATCGACTCAAAAATTCAAATATTTATTATAATAAGGATAATAGTAATATATATGCCACCTATTAAGTGACATAGATATTGCTATTATCGTTATTATAATAAATATATGCCACTTAACAGCAATATATTTGAGTTAACTACAAATTTTAAAACTCTGCACTTGCTCTCAGTAATAAAAAACTACATATTATTTATAAATTTATATTATATGAAGATAAAACTATTTTTTTTTTCCTTTAATCACATTTATGTTATTTTATTAACAGCTGGAAAACATGTGCCATTTTGTAGTGGGCGCCAACGTTCAGGCATTGCAAAGTACAAAAATTTTGACAAAGCGGCGAAAGAAGCAAGGCAGCAATGTTTTAGAGTCAGTTGATGGATATGGATTGACTGGTTAAGGATATCGAATCAATAATCACTGCATACTGGAAATAACTGGAATTATTACTCGACTGAAAATTCCTCACTTCACAGGAATGAAAATAAACATACACGAAATCAAAATTTATCAATTTTTTTAGTAGCTAATTATCATAAAAAACAGCCTTTAAAATTATAAAATAAAAGGTAAAACCTCTAATATTCGATCTCCAAAAATGTATAAAAAGTAAGGTTAGTAAAACAGAATTTGATATACTTTATGTCATACTGAGTGTTTTTCGAAAAGTAGTATAGCGTGATTGTTTTACAACCCTTCTATTTAAAGCTGTAATCTTTATTGAGTTCTTCGCAAATCTTGCGCTATGAATTTCAGAAGTTAAGTTAAAGTAAATGATAAGTTCTGTTAACAATTAGTAAAACAGAACTTATGATATATTTTATATCGTGGTGATTGTTTTTCGAAAAGCAGTATAGCGTGGTTGTTTTACAACCCTTCTATTTAAAGTTGGAATCTTTAATGAGTTCTTCTCAAATCCTACGCGATGAATATTTACATGTCATGTTTTATTTCGAGGTTTTCTGAATAAATGTTATTGGGAGTTCGTGATCAAATGACGATTCTCGTCATTTTCTTCAGTTGCCAATGTTTTATTTACTCTTTTTTGTATTTATTTGAATCTTTTTGTATAGTATTGTTTATTCAATTAACTTTGTTAGTATTAATTAGGATTACAATTAACTACTACTTGTTAATTGTAAGTTCATTTAAAAACTGCAGAATATTTTGCAAACTTAATTTTTGCTGCAACATATTTTCAACAACATAACTTTCAAAACTTTAGCTGTTTCTTTTCTATGAATTTTTTTTTTTTAAAATCATGTCAAAAATACACTCCGTGGATCATAGACGGCCCACTGAACATTTAGATAACGCCGCTCGAAAATGCATGGAAAAGTTATTTCAACATTGAAAATTAAACTATTTCATTATCATTGTTAAAAATAAAAGAATTTTCAGTTAACGTTTATATCAACATAACCAATTTAAAATCGAACATAGTTAGCACGACGAAGCTGAAACGAGACCAGTTATTTGATTTTACTGTTGTGATTTAAAATCTTTTTAATAAAGATATTTTTTAAATTTAATTTTAGAAGAATTTCTTTTGATAAAAACTTCATTGAATTTCTGGCCCATAGATAAAAATTTTTCAATTATTTTACGAAGTTTGAAACTGAATTCCTGAATACATTTATAATTTCAAATGATGGGGTTGTATGTAAAAGTAATAATGGATTGTATATATTATGATAGAATTATGTTATACTGATGATGAGATTTAACAAATGTACCTATTTTTAACTAGCATATATTCTTAACTCAAAGAAGTAAGTGAGACTGAATTACGTATATTTTAACAAAATGAATGAAAAAAATTTCCAAAAATATATGTACATATAAAATATTTTCAATTTTGTAATGAAGATTGAAACTGAATTCCAGAATACATTTATAAATTCATATGATGAGATTGCATATATTCCATATGATGGGACAGTAGTTAAATTCATAAAATGGGTTTGTATATAAAACTGATGATGGGATTGTATATATTATGATGGAATTGTACTATACTGATGAAGAAATTTAACAAATAAATCTAATTTTAACGAGCATATATTTTTAATTCAAAGGAGTAAGTGAGATTAAATTACGTATATTTTTAAAAAATTTAAATGTGAAAAATTTTCTTCCAAAATATTTAAGTACATATAAAAATATTTTCAATTATTTTATGAAGATTGAAACTGAATTCCTGAATACATTTTTTGAATTCCTATTTTCTTTTAAAATAAAAACTGAATATGCAAGAAAATTTCTTTAAAAACATAATTTTTATAACATACTCCTGGTATATGTAGAATAAATTTTAAAAGAAAGAATTATTACTTTATCGTTAATTATTGTAAGAATTATTACAGCAATCAAAAAAAAAAGTTTAAAAATAAAGAAGAAAGATTTTATGGATGAAATTCGTACTCGATGTGATTTTATTTGAAATTTAAATTTTTGCACATTAAAACAAGGCATTAAGGCACATTAAAACAAGGCTTTAAATTTTTGCACATTCAACTCTATATGTATTCATACACTGAAAAATAAAGTACTATCGCACGTTTTTAATAAATTATACATATTAAAATAATGACGTCTCAATTACTCATGTTTGGTTGTCTTCACCGCAATATAAAAGACCACAATTTTCATTTTTTTTTTTGACAATAACAATATTCATTTAAAACCCTTTCATCACTCAAGACTAGAAATAGCTTACAACCACATTCACAAAAAAGGAGGAAAAAAAAAAAAAAAAAAAAAAAAAACGCCATAAACATACAAATGTATTTCAAACAAATAACTGATTCTTTTTTTCTCTGTCATTCTCTGATGCTTTTCCCGCCATTAGAAAAAAGAAAAAAAAAAAAAAAATCTGCTGGAATAAACCAACGACAGCGATAACATCATGGATAAGGCAGCATTATTATGCGTCCAGTGAAGTCTTTAAAGGTCAATTAGGGTCAATGGCGAGTTTTAGGCGTCACGTCGATGAATGGGCGTCATAATTACATACGGTCCGCGGATGCTAAATTACATATGCACAGATCACTTTACCTCTGTGCAGCAATTTATAATGCGCGGGATACAGGTAAAAGAAAAAGTATTACCACGGGTTTTTTGCTTATTTTTCATTCGTGCACTTTTTATTTTTCTTGATATACAAGAAAAAAATTGTTTTTATACTTGTACGACCTCACTTAAAATATATTGAGATTGATGACTCTGCGAGATCCAGATTTGAATGAGGCATTATAAGTCACAAAAGCCTCCGTTGTACTTTACTGATGATGGGATTTAACGAAAATACCTATTTTTAGACACTGAACTCAAAAGAAGCAAGTGAAGATATTAGTGAAAGAAGTGCTCTGATCTCGAGTAGAGAGGGTATTTATTATATGTGGAGTCTTAATCTGAAAATAAGCGATTCGTTTAGTGTGGTCGGTAATTTCTTCGGATAAATAATATACTCCGGACAGTCAGATTTTGTTGTAATGCCATGCGGTATTGTTAAGCCCATTAGTCAAGTTTCGCAGTAAAAAAAAAATGAATCCAACATTTTTAAATATGAATCCAACATTAAAAGAGTTCTAATCTAATAAAAGAAGAAATTTATTCAGAAAAATATCGAATTTATAATTAACATTTGGTTGAGAGGGCTGCAGCAGATAGGTAGAGCGTTGTGTTTTCGAATCAAGGAATGATAATGATAAATCTGTTGGTTGGAATATTCCCAGGTTGCGCTTTAAGGAAGAGGGGGTGTGATCTTCTAGATGTCCTCTTGTGTGTGGTCATTCAAAATTGCAGTGGTATATTGTAGATGCGGTGTAATAGACACTTCGTGTTGCTCCCTCGGTAATGCTGAACTTGCTATATTTCTGCCTACTAGTGAAAGCAGTAGAAATTTAGGAACAATAATTTCACAATCAAGCGCCAGGCATTCAAAACAACAAAAATCATTTGGTTTGAATTAAAAATAAACTTAAAATATGTTATTTTATTGTTATTTCAATTACTTTAAAATTTATACATAAAATAAATGTGTGAAAGGGGAAAATAGGGTTAATTATAATGGGCCCAATTTATGTAATACTTATTTATTGAAATTTAAGTTACATATGGACAGATATGAAAAGTTAATTACAAAAAGAAAATGAAAGGTGTAACATTCAACTGCATCAAAGAGTTCTTAGCCATTACTGAAGTTCGTTTTATTTACAGAGGGCGCTGCGGATGTGCTGCAGTAGCTAGCCACATATACGAAAGTAGGGGTTACTATTGAATAATAGTTTTCCATGTTGTACTGAGATTCATTTATTTATTAATAAAGGTTGTAATTAAGATTTATTAAAATATTTAAACAAGTATAAAAGAATAACTAAATATATTTCAGTAAATTTTTTATGCCCTAGTCGCATAATTTTTTTTTTTATTACTTATCAATAAAATAATGACAATAAAACAAAATATTTTTGAAGCATAAATCGGATGAAATTGTTTCATAAAATAAATTAATATATAAATATGACATCTGCGAGTTAAAGGCAAAATATCTCATTCTATTCTCAGATCCGCTGTAAAAGAAAACGATAATAGAAAAATCTCCATTTCAATAATGAGTCTACAAATGCTGCAAATTAAGCTATTTTTGAAAATAAATTAAATTGAATAGTGAAAAATCAAAGCTGAGTTTTTTTTCTTAAATAAACTCATTCAAATCGATAATTTTTTTTTTTTTTTCGATTTTCTTTTCTAAAAAGCATCGGACAGAAATAGAATAGGAATTCTTGTTTCAAAAGTTCTTTTGAAAATTCTAAAATTTTTCATTCAAAGGAAAATTTTTTGCCAAAAACAAATATCGTCTTATGCTTGTACTGTGATTTGTATTCTAAATTTAAAATCAAAATTCGTAGTCTTAATTTTTTTTTTTTTTTTTTTCGAAAAGGAAAGAAAACAACTTTCTGTTTGACTTTTCACCTAGGTTTCTTTAGAGGGACCTTTCCTTTCAAAAGTCAATTGCCTTTCGAGTAGTAAATTTAACTTTGCAAAAATTACTCATGCTAGCCTCGGTTTTGTAAGATGTAATTTTCAACTTGAGAAGCTAATGCTTATTCAAATTTATAATATAATCTCAAGAGAGGTTCAGTTACCTTAAACCGTAGAGATATTGACCTTTATGTTTCAACAATTTTCTTCGCTAAAAATGCATTCGTTTTAGAATTTTTTAAAAATCTTTTCAGTTGAATTTTTTTAAATCTTTTCAGTTGAATTTTTTATCTCTTTATTCAGTAAAAAGAGTACTATCAGTACAATGACGGATAATTGCAATCTGGTTTGAAAGCGTTTTAATAACTATCGACAATTTATTTTATAACTAACTGAAAAGAAAGTTCTATAACTATTCCTTAAGTGCAATGAAGGTATTTTTAGAATTCTGATATATTTATCATGATAATTGGAAGTAAAAATATTCATTTAACAATGGGTGGGGACATTATTATTATACAGTAGAGTCCCTTTTATACGAACCCCGATAGAACGAGTTTCAGTTTTAATCGAGTTTTTAAAAAAAAAAAAAAAAAAGTATGGTCTTTATTTCCATCATGATCGAAAAGCTTTTGAGACTTCTCTTTCCTTTCTGGTGTTAAGCAGCGCATGCTCGTTTGGAAAGGGAATAGCAACAAGAGAATTAATTCTTATCTTTTCCACTCTTGAAGACATTCTTTCAAGAAATGAGTATGGTAATTTTTCGCTAATTCGCCTTGTCGGACAACTTTCTGAACAGCAAGAAATTACAGATAATATGATTGTAAGATGTCATATTTCTTCTAAACTGAGAACAACAAATTAATGATAATAGAAAAAAGATGAAACCAAAAGTAAATGATACATTCGGAAGGTCTAAGTTTGATTGAAAAACTATTGAATATATGAACCAGCTAGTTTGCAGCAAGTTTGGTTTGGTTTGTCGCTTTACGATCCTTTTATGCACACTTTGGGCTACAGTTACACCGGAACCTACAGTTTCACGTGAATTCCGAACCATTTACAAACATCCATGGCACTGCCAGAATACGAAGTTGAAGCTTATAGTACCAAAGGCCAGAGTGCTAGCCAATTGACCATTAGGCCGCCAGCTAGAAGGAACTACACCTGCAATTCTGATGACATTTATGTAAAGGGACATTTATCATACCCTAAACAAAAAAATTTCAGGATTTCTTGAAATGAACAATTTCATTCTCCCATTTTATGAAAGTATCGAAAATGTACACCATAAGAATTAATAAATTATGTGTAAATTTATATTCCATCTCCTTATTCACTGATGATTTATCAAGGTCCATATTATCTTGGATAATCAAGTTCCTACTGTAACAGAAAATGAATGATTATAATTTCTGCATAATGTTTAATTATTCTTTTTGAGTTTCACTGAAAATCATCTTCGGAAGGTGGGAACAAAACGTTTTCGTAGTTTCAGTGATTTAATATAAAATACCAATAGTATCTTGAGTGCATTCTGTTGAATGGGTGGAATCCTGAACTGTTTGAATGCGCACCTCTTGATTTGACCATTACTTTCATCATTTCTATTCATACAGAAGGTTACAAGTCGTTTCATATCTAAATAATGAATACTTTTATTTAATTTAACTGATTTTCATTCATTAACTTGTGAATGAAAAATCAATGTCAACGCAACTTTTTCCTGAGTAATATTTTCTCAGAAATACAAAAATTAAATTACCATTTTATAACCTTAAAAAAATATTTAAAAAATACTACTTTTTATACGTACAGAAAATAATATATTTTGCCCATCCCAATTTTTATAAAATTATTTTCATATCACAAGGGAAAAAATACATTTCCAGAGTTGAGAAAGGAGGAGTTATAACTCGTTACTTGGCGTGCGTGTGAGGAAATTACGATTCCGGGCACCCAGAATTTTTACTTGTTGGATAATTAATAACCAAATTGGCAACAGGATAGGTTGGTTTTTTATATACAAAAATAAATTAATTGAATGATAAATGGCAGCGAGGCGTCTTTCCCATCAATATAATAAAGTTTCTCTGTATTCATGTTCACACTTTTACTGACTGAAGAAAATTATTGACAAGCTAAAATATTATGTATACATTTTTCAAGCATATTATTATTTTTTATTGCTTTCCATTGTGTAAAAAAATTATACATGAAATATGTCTAGTCTCATAATAAAGGCTTTATAAACAGACTGGAAAAAAATCACCTTTAATGATAATAAAAAATCATATTTAATATATTTTAAGTGTTTCGTAAACTATTAAGTTTTGGATATATTTTATTATTCTACATTACCTGTTAAAATAAAAATATCTGAAAAATGTAAATATTACTCAATATTACGCTTAATAAGATCGATTAAAATAGTATAACAAAAATGTTTCCAATAAGCGAATAAAAGTTTTAAATAGTAATAATAATAATAATAAATACAGGTATTCTTCGTTATACCAGGTATTTTTAAACTTAAAAAAAAATGAGATAACCTAAATAAAAATGTCTTTTATATCGCACTTTTTGTTTTTATCTAGTACGTGTGATATAACAGAGAGGGTGAAGAGGGTATCAGCATTACTCAAAATTTATTAGTTTTTTTCAGAACTGAAATTGCAATCCGTAATATTGGAATCTTTCATAATCTCTGAAATTTGAAATCCGTTTTCTACGATCAGTTTAAACTATTACCATAAATTTTTTTCCACAGTTGTGGTCGTAATGACCTTCTGATACAAATAGCTATCCTATCTTGACATTTACGATTTGTCAAAATAATTTTTGTCGCTACTGAAGAAAAAAAAAAAGAAAATACTTCAGGTGATCAAATTTTGAGGAGTATGCAGATGGCTAATAAATGAATAAGTTCCAACCAATTAAAAAAGTTACAATAATTGAACGTATTGAACGTAAGGATAAATTATTGATATTGTTTTTCATTTGTCATGAAACGAAAAATTCATTAAATATCCTGATACAATTTTTTTTTAATTATAAAATTTATACAATAAACATTTCGAAACATAATTTTTTTGGCAGATATTCATCTCTAGCATTTTTTTGACAGACATTCTCTTAAACATGCATTCATGCAGATATGATAAAACAGACATATTGGACTTAAAATGGCAATATTTTTCATTTGTCCACTGACATATCTCCACTTGTTACACCACTTTCAAAGGCGCCTAATTTCAAAATTAACAAAAGACACAATCAAAAGCATCATTGGGACAAGCACTTATTAAAGCAAAATTATTTAATTATGCAAACATTAAGTCTAATTATGTTCATACAGATATGACAAAACAGACATACTCGACTTAAAAGGACAATATTTTTCTCGTCGACATATCTCCACTTGACACTTTCAAAAGCGCCTAATTTCTTGTTACAACATTGGGACAAGCATTTTTAAAACAAAATTAAGTCTAATTATGCAAACATTAACATGCATTTTACAAAAAGATATACTCGACTTAAGATAATCAAGTCGCACTGGCATATCTCTTTCAAAATTGCTTAATTTCAAAATTAAAAAGACACTATAAAAATCAACATTGGGACAAGCACTTATTAAAGCAAAATTAAGTATAATTATGGAAACATTAACATGCATTTATACATATATGACAACATACTCAACTTAAAATGACAATATTTTTTTTGTCCACGGACGTATCTCCATTTGTCATACCATTTTCAAAATTAAGTCTAATTATGGAAATATTGATATACATGCATATATATATATATATATATATGATAAAATAAAACATATTCGACTTAAAGTGATCATATTTTTCTGTTGTCCACTTACATATCTCTTTCAAAATCGTCAAATTTCAAAATTAACAAAAGATATAACCAAAAGCAACATTGGGACAAGTACTTATTAAAGAAAAAATTAAGTCTAATTATGGATGCATTCATACATATATGGTAAACGAGACATATTCGACTTAAAACGACAATATTTTTCTCTTGTCCACTGACAAATCTCCACTTCTCAAACCACTTTCAAAAGCGCCTAATTTCAAAATTAACAAAATACATAACCAAAAGCAACATTGGGGCAAGCACTTATTAAAGCAAAATCAAGCCTAATTGTGGAAACATTAACATGACAGCATACTCGACTTAAAAACGACAATATTTTTCTCTTGTCCACTGACAAATCTCCACTTGTCACACCACTTTCAAAAGCGCCTAATTTCAAAATTAGCAAAAGACACGACCAAAAGCAACATTAAAAAGGACAAGCACTTATTAAAGCAAAAATTAAGTCTAATTATGAGAGGCTGTAATTAGGCGGATGGACGCGCGTGACCATTTAAAATTACATCCAAGTTACTTTAACGCCACTTATAGAATTATCCCCCAATAATTCTTCGCCGCGGGGTCTAAGATGCTTAGGGGGTTCTCTGTCTGTCTCTCTTCAGAAAGCAGCGCCAATTCATGTATCTATTTATAAATAATGATACTGGATGCGAATTCGAGGGCACCAGATGTCCGTGGCCCAAACGAAGATAAATGATAGATTGATAATAATACTCATAATACTGTGGGGGAAAAAGAAATTGCCAATCCAACGGAGAAAGAAGTAATAGTATATAAAAAGCGTGGAAAAATAGAGGTATCGAAAGTATCACTTTAAAAGACCATTAGCAGCAATTTTGCACAGTTTGGAAAGTAACTGTATGTCATTGAAAAGGTCTATTGGATTTGGTGGGGTCTTTTTTTTTTTCCCCCTTTAGAACTGGTGATGGTAGGCACCTAACACCGAATCTCCTCTTTAGAATCGGCAGGTAAGAAGTTCAGAAGGAATAATGAATTTTTTTTTTTTTTTTTTTTTTTTTTGATAGGTTTACGTAAGAATGATGTAAATCAAGGTTGGAAAGGATTTCGGTTGTGCTGTAAAATAATAATTAATAATTTAGTGGATAAAAAAAAAAAAAGTCATTTATTTCTTGTCCTATACGCTCTTATCAGTAGGTGTTATCATTTTTACAAAGATTGTAAAAGAGAGGATACTGATAGAAATAAAAGTTAATAACCTATTATTTAAACATTAAATTTATATTTTGAATAAAAGAAATTGATGACTTTTAAAAGAAATGACAGTTATGATGTACATTATTGTACGTATTACGATAATTCAATCACATAATGTACATCATAATTTACATAATAATAAATTTTAATATTAAAAATATTTTAATTATATTGTTTTAATATTAAAACTTATTATGATATAAATTATCATACATATTAAATTTATACTTAAATAATGTTAAGTGCAAATAAATATACCAAAAAAAAAGATAAAGTGTCATTCAAATTATTTAATTATTTAATTAAAATTATTAATAAATTCTAATATACTTATAATTATAGTTCTTAAATTTGAAAAATAGGAGTAAAAAGGACAACTACAGAAAACGATAGTGACGACTTAAAAAAAAAATAAATGTTTAGAATATGTATAAAACTTATAAACTAAATACCTAATCAATAATCATTTAATAAAATATTTTAATCAAAACCTTCATCAATCTTACATTTAAATGTTAAATGACCTTTTTTTAACATCAAGAATGCATGAAAAAAAGTATGGTCAAAACTGTAATATAAATTATCTAAAAAGACAGGTCAAAGACTATGGTTAAATTATCTATGAGACATATTTCTCTAATACTTCATTAACAGAATGTTTAACCTTTTTAGAATATTCAAAGTAGATAATGATCTTAAAGCTTTACATTGACAAATTTTCGAATCTATAAGTAAAAGAAACTCGAGTATATTAGAATTATTATATGATTTGTACTTATACAGTAGAAATTTTAGTATGTAATATTTGAGAAAATCAAAACAAATTATTAAAGTAAAATAATATTTATTTGTTCATATAAAAGATCAATAAAATTATCTTTTATGTGTTTTATGCATTAATCCATAAAAGGCAATTATATAATCAACATACACACAAACTATTTAATAACTTCACTTGCTTTTTAAGTATGGGGAAATAGAATCTCATATGTAAATTTTATCTCTAGTGTGTAAAATTCTTTTCATGATTTAAAAGAAAATGAAAAACTAATTTTGTAAGAAGTCTTAAAAATTATTCAATCCACAAAGATGTAATTTCATATTATTAATGTAATTTAATCATGTCTTGTCAAGTTAGACTTCTACCTACTATTACTCCATCCCAACAGAAGCTTGCCCCTTCTTTCCCTCCATCCATGAGTAGATTACTCATGGGCTGTCCGCCCTGCGCTGCCGGACACTGGGGTTTAGGCATAACAATAATGTTTTAATAATGAAAAATACTTGAATAAAACATAACTTAATCATGCAATTCCTTTGAAAAGCAAATCTAATATAGGATTTTTATATTTCACAACGAATCTCAATGAAATAATACATTAGTTATAGTTTTTGTGTTTTAAACCCATTCTTAACTTCTGTAAATTAATGTACCATTGCATTGGCTCAAGCTTAAACTTTGAAATAGAAATAGTTTAAAATATGAATAATAATTCCATTTGAAATATTTCAAAAGAAAAAATTAATATAATCAAATAAATCAAATCAGCTTTCAATCAAATAAATACTGAATTTGTTTGTTCCGTTAAATTAGAAATTTGTAATTAATTTATCACTAAAATAGTATATGTACCTGTCATTGTTTGAAAATACAAGAGTTTAATCCCACAAATTTAATTAAATTAATAACTTCGAAATAATAAATAGCGGGAATAATTTAAATAATTTTTATGAAAGAAATGATTTGCAAACTTGCCAACAAGCTAAAAACCAATGCTATTGAAACAGAAATAGCATCAGATCATGATTACTTACCATATTTTACTAAAATAATTTTAAGTAATGTGTTGTCATGGCAATTTTTTTTTGTACTCGCATTCAATTGATCGCTTTCAATCCAACTCGAAAGCAATATAAAGAACTTAACAAAATTCTTTTATTTTAATGACATAATCTTGAATATCATCCAATATTAAATGAATATCTTTCTGTCGAATTTCTAAAAAATTTTTTTCTAAAAAATAATTTTGTTGAGTAATGAAATTGTTACGAAACAAAGTCGTTCCAACCCAAGTTGCAGTCATCAGATACTGGTTGCAGTAGATAGATATGCGAAGCTGGTCAACAAATAATGACTTTTTAAAACTTATTACAAATCTCAATATATATGACGGTGCAATAAATAATTATGCCATGGTTAAATCCCTCACTCAGTGGCAATACGTTCGAAAATGTGTATATGAAAAAATAAATAACAGAAATTTTTAAAATTATTTGAGAATGCACTCAATTAGAAGTCAGTGCGCCGAATTGATAATATGCACAGATTTGTTTAATTTTACACATGTTCGTTTTTTTTTACTATTATTAATTATAAGAATTGATTTATTAAAAGAATCCTTTAATTATATTTCAAAAAAACACTCATCACATTTTAGATAAGAAAGGATTAGAAAAATAAAAATATAAAATAGCAATAAATTTAAAACGATAGCATTTTGGAAAAGACGTCCAAAATAGGAGGTTATACAACAAATGTTATATGATATGTAGAAAGAATACAAAGTTAAAGTCAATATTACAAAATGTACTTAAATAAGCGGCAATTTTTCTGTCAAGTTGTCACTTCAATAAAAGACTGCATTTATTTTTACGATTTTATAAAATGAACTAATTTATAAAAATAAAATAAAATAAATTTATTAAACTTGTTGGAATGCATCTAAAGCACTCATTATTACCAACATATAACATATAGCAACATTATCAGTGCATCTAAGATAATAAAAATATACAACAACGTATAATTATATATAATATATTTTAAATGTTATTAATAGTAGTTTATTCATACTGCATAAACAAGCAGATAGTTTTCAGTGGATATTTTTATATTTCAAGAATGAAGTTTAACGAACCAAAAACACATTTTTAAATAAATCAAATGATGTTAATAATTATCATAAAAATAAAACATAAAAAAAAAACGAGGGTTAGGTTTAGGCACATGAGGGCTTTATATGTTGAGTTTAAATCTGGCTTTCATATTTTGGAAACTCCATATGCTATTCATCATGTAAAAAAGAAGATCGGTTTTTCATTTGTTTGGTATGGGATTTATATAACGTTATTAGAACAAACAGAAAAAGTACTTAGCAAACGAGTTATTTAATTTTTAGGAAAATTAGTATGTAGTATATTGTATTAGAATGTTATGTATGAGGTCGTTTAATGGAAATAATAAAAATTAAATAACTGTTAGTTATGAAAATAACTTATATTCAATAAGTATGGTATAGTAATTATTTCTTTTGAAATTAAAGAAATTACTTTCCTTTGAAATTAATATTTAAATGTTGTAACTAAATTGGAAACTTTATGTAAAATAATTTGTATTTCATTAAATTTGTAACAAGTAATTCTAAAAACTTATTTAGTTATTTGATTTAAAAATAAAATCCAATAAAAACGTTTTTTTTTTTTTTTTTTTTTTCCTTTTAAATTCCATTATAATATTATTTAAATTACATTACACTTGACTTCTCATTGAATTCTGTATATCAGTGAAAAAAGTTACATGATATACCATAAAACATGTAAAAATATCCTACCTGCAACTTTTGCTCGCGTCAGAGTTCTGGCATTTCGATATCCACACTGACAAAATGAACTTCTTTAAACGCATGTGGATTTCAAACTAAGACATCGGAAGACGAACCAGATGAGCACGAGAAACACTTAAACCAAAAAATTTTCTTAAAAAGCTCACCTGGGGACATCAACCCACAGCAGAAAAAAACGCACAAAAATTTTTCCTTCTTAAACACAAAAAAAAAAAAAAAAAAATCCTTTTCCCTCGGAAAACTTTTACTTCTTTTTCTACAAACGTTTTAAGATTTCCTAATATTTACCCTAAACGACAAAGAAAAGGAAGCAGTCAAATTTTTCTTTCCCGCTAAAAAAAAATTTTTTTTTCGATATTAGTAAAGGGGTAGTAGTCGAAAAAAAAAAAAAAATTTCGTCTGCTGGGTCATGGACCCTGGAGGCAAGGGATGAAGTTCTCGACTTTTTTTAAGCCTCTTCCTGTATAAAGAGTTAAAAAAAAAAAAAAGAACTGTATGGTACAAAGGGGTAACTAAAAAGGGGCTTAGGGGACCAACGGGGTGGTAGATTAAGGGTTACGGACCCCAGAATTCCACCATATATCGGTCATTGGTACTAGTGGAGGGAGGAGGGAATGAAAAGGCTTCCGACAATGCCAGGTGGTTCCCTTTTTTGTTAGAAAGGATGGTAATTCCCCATTGGAGGGAAATGTGAAAAGGAAGTGCGAAAGATGTTGAATAAATAATTTGTTTTCTTAAGCTTTTCGATGATAGGAGGGGAAATTCAAAATTTGCATTTAAGACACTTCTATTTTGCTTAGAAGACAGAAAAATGTTTGCATAATTTACACATAAGAGCATTCTATGCAAATATTGTATATACTGTTAATGATTCACAATATAGCATTAATAAAAAATTGGGCTAATCATTCATTATTGATTAGTCCAATTCTTTCATCTTCCTTCCAATTTTGTTTAATTTCAAAAGAAAATATTACTATACGCTACTTATTGAATATACTTATAATAATTTCCATTAACATCTTGCAACTTTATTATTCAAAAAGACCTCAAAAATATTATACTAATACTCCTAAAAATTTACGCTCTATTTTTGGTTCATTTCATTAACGTTTTATAAATCTTATGCAAAACAAGTTAAAAACATACCCTCCTTTTACATTGAGCATGACGTTTCCAAACTGAAAGCCAGATTTAAACTCAACATCTAAACCCTCATGTGTCTAAACCGGGGATGGTATGATAAACCATCATCAGGTAAATCTTTCCGTTAAGAAGGTTATGGAGATATTTGTTCAAAATTGTGGTAGTAAAAATTGGTTTACTGTAGCAGGACTCCATTGCATAATACCTCAGGTGAAGCTAAATCTGTCGGAGATCTGAAAATCTGAGAAATAACTTAGCTCAAAGAGATCGGTATTAAAATACAACATGCTTTCTTCTTTTTATAAAATTTTATTCCTCCACATATTACCACCGTTAACAAAAAGTCAACGCTATGTAATAAATATTCAGGTAAAGCCGTTAAATGTGTGGATATTACATATTTGTACGATTTGTTAGCTATTACTGCTTACAAAACAAATTTATTTGCATTATTCATAATGGATTTTGAACCACGATTTTAAGTCATAATGTCAAGTAAAACATAATTATTCTTCATATTTTTGGATGAAGAAACTTACTATATAATTTTGCAACAGTTTTCAAAAATAAAAATAATTATCAAGCATTTCAAAGGATGTTTCTATTTATAGAAAAATATTCCCAAAAAAAAAAAATAATAAATTTAACATATATCACAATATTTAAAAAAAAAAATAAACCAACAATGAAATAATTCAAAATAACATTTTAACATAAAGCATCCAATAATCTTCTAATATAATTATTAAGAAAGCAAAACATTGATATATAGGTTTTTATAGTTTAAAAATATCTATATTAAAACAATGTACAGAAATAATTTTGAAGTTCACTATTTTTTTGTTTAAAAATAAAAACTACATTAAAAGTGCTTGATTAAAGTATAAGAAATAACGCTTGATTAAAGGTACAAGTAATTAAAGATTCATACATTTTTAAAAATTTGTTGTAAAAGCAACTGCATACATTATATAACTTATTATACGAAGTAAAGGCAAATAAAAGTTTCTCTAAAAATAATTTATCGCATCACTTTTTATGCTATTAAAGTTAATCAAAATGCAAAGATATTATCAAAACATTTTATGATATCACTTTTTATTTGTATTTTGATATTAATTTAATTTTAAAAACATTTAATTCACAACATTAGAAAAAACTAGAACAACGACAACAGTCATTAGAAATTCATATCTAGAGTAACTAACTTGTGACATTTATAGACACAAATAGGACAATAAGAAATTTTACACACAAGAGCAGGAATGTTGTACAGAAAACATAAAAATAAAATAATAAAATGGTAAATATTTAAAATAAATATAAATCAAACATAATTTCAAATGTCTTGAGTAAACGGCTTACAGGTAGAATTTTAATTACAATTTTAATCAAATAATACATATTTCAATGCTCCCCATGTTACTTTCGTTTTGCAAAATATATGAGAACGGCAGGAGAGATTTTACTATTACGATATTTCATAATTTACACTAGAAATTTTTAATAGAATATTTATTCATTACTTTAAAAAATAAAATAAAATAGTTTATTATAAAAGTAATGAAATTCATACTGTACACACTTATTTATATTTTCATTAGGATAATATAATAAAAAGAATAACAATCATACATTAATTTTAAATATAAAAAGAATATATGCAATGGAAGTAAAAGCATAAACAATGTCAGTAAGTCATTAATGGGTTAATATATAAAAAAAATTTGTCACTTTTTATTTTATTAACAATCAGAAATTATGTAAAATACGGTAGAAAAATGAAAATAAAAGTAATAAAATATGGAAGATCATTATCAAATCATTAAAAAAATTACACAAATATAAAAAGTATTTATTGCAAAAATCAAGATAAAAATTTTTTAAAGAAATTACGAAACACTGCATCGAATCATTAACAAAACTGCTTGAATATATCAAAAACAATCTAAAATTTATATTTATATTGCTATAGCGTTTATAATTAAAACCAGACAAAAGATTTATACCTAAATGCAATAATGATATTTTAAATATTTAACTTTGTTTAGAAAAACGTTATACGAAATAAAATTAAGCCCCTTTTATATATGCTATTTATATCCAAAGTGCTAATAATATTCTCCTTCTTTAAATAATTTAACATAGTATTGTGTGACTTTTTTTAATTGTAATTTATTTCATTTCAAAAAACTTCAATATGATTATGAAAAAGCGACACGAACTATGAATTTTATAATTTATTATTCTCAATATCGAGAAAAGTGTTTACATATATTGAGAATATCATTCTTAATATAAATAAATATATTTATGCATTAAAAAAGCAGTTGAAGTGAGATTTAAAAACATTTTCTATGCGACATAAAATGTGTTTCTTGATACTATCCAAATATTTCGTAGATGCGTTAATTTGTACACATTCTTCTAGCTTCAGAAATAATACCAATTTTAATATCTTGAACCTACATATTCCTTGATAAAGTCATTTTCAGACATTAAAAATTAATTTCCTGAATTCAATTATTTATTTTTATTCTGACTTTGTACATATTTTTATAGATTATTGTACGATTTTTTTCGTTTATTTTTTTGATGCTATTTATATCTTTCAATATATAGCAAATATTTCTTTTAGTTTTTCACATTTCTTCCCTCGAATTAAAAAAACTTAAAGGAAAAACTAATATCTTGATGTATATAGTACGAATTCTAATATCTTAATCATATATATTCTTTTATAAAGACAGTTTCACATATTAAAACTTAATTTCCTGGGTGTATTTATTTATTTTTTATTCTGATTTTGTATATATTTTTATCGATTATTCTATTATTTTTTTTCCTTCATTTTGTGATGTTATTTATTTCTTCTATATATAGCAAATATTTATTTAATTTTTTTTTCCCTCTAACTGAAAAAAAAAAAAAAACTTCAGAAAGACAAATTAAGAGGGGGGGGGAGGACAAAAATAAAATATTAATGATTTTGAGTTTACTCAAACAACTAGATATAATAAAAATACGTCTTTTATTCCCCCTCCCCACAAATATCACCGCTCTTTCCCTAAAACAGGGAAATTTGAAAATTTCAACATCCTGGTTTCAAACAGAAGACAAAGCGTTGGAATACCGCTGGCACACTGGTACAGAGCCCAACATCCACTCTCACATATGGCTTGCAGATTCTCACCGATTCTTTCTGCATCCTGAAAAAGTTGAACGACCCAAAACACCACGGACAGACTTATAGTAAACAGTAAAAACAGAAAGGGGGGCTGACAGAGATTCAACTATACTTTTAAACAGCAATCCCCCCTTACCAATGCTGTTGCTGCACAGTTGGTTAAAATGAGGAGGGGAAATAAAAAGTTACGTAAAAAAACTGAAAAAGAAAAAGTAAAAAAACAGTTTGTCCCACGGAGGCAAGGGGTTATGAACCTAGAATAAAGGGTTGCAAGAAAAAAAAATCCGAAGCGGAAAAGGGGTGATATGGCGTCACTGTTCAAACCGTACAGTTGAGTTCTCAAGCCAGGAGATGTTGCTGCATGCAGTAGGTTTTTGAAGACAGGAAACTGTGCGGATGTTTTTTCTGCCGTTATTTATGCGGATGGATAGGGTTGGGATTTTTTTTTGATGCCAGAGAGTTCGATGTACGAGAAGGGTTGAAGGTAACGATTTTTTTTTTTTTTCTTTCCTTCCCTAGCTGGCTGTAGAGGAAGAACAGATGGATGGTAACGGTCGTTCGGATGGTAGTTTTCTTTCTGGGAAAACATTTCGAAGCAGCTTATAAGCTTCTTATCATTGAAGATTTAATTTAATATTCTTTCAGATTTCTTTTTTTGTGTGGAGTTCATTCCTAATAATAGATAGTTCCACGAAAAATATGAAATTAAAATTAAACTTTTTGTACAATCCAACATTGGTTTTATATAATAAATGTTATTTCTAAATATATATATATATATGTGTGTGTATTGTGTGTTGATAATATTGCTTATAATAATTTTTAAATAATTTTTTACATCTTTACACACACACACACACATATATATATATATACATATGTGTGTGTGTTGATGTAAAGAGCACAAAATTATTTAAAAATTATTATTATCAACACACAATACACGTATATATATATATATTGTGTGTTGATGTAAAGAGCACACAAATTACAAAAATTATTATATATATATATATATATATGTGTGTGTGTGTCAAAAGAGCACAAAATTGTTTTGATATCACGTAGAATTTGTTTTTTTATTGTTTCGATTGCATACAGTATGCTTAACGCTTATGTAAATAAATTTAAAATATTTCAAACACCCTTACTATGTGTTGAAAATAGATTAGATATAAAAGAAAAGAAAAGCAATTAGAAGTAAACGAATAAAGAGAGAATACCTATCATATTAAGCAGCGACTTTGAAATTTCCAAATAAATTTCATTCTTCTATATGTCAATTTTTTTCTGTTTACGTAGAGTGTTTCTGTATTTAACAGTTTACGCGATATATTACATTTTCTATTGCAATATTTGCTTTTCATAACATTACATGACTGGCTAATTAATGTAAAATAAAACTTTTGACAAATTATAAAACCTATTTATGAACAAATGATATATTCAGAATTAAAGCATTTTTGATGCTATTAGAATAAAAGCATTTTTTGATGCTATTCAGGAACAAAAATATTTCTGATGCTACTCAAGAATAACTATATTTCGGAAATGAACATTAAATAAAAATGTAGAAATGTTTGCTGCTTTTAAAACAATGAACAACAATTTTAAAAATACAGACCAACGTAATTATTAAAAAACGTTTAACTAGGCAAGCTTCTAAGATATATTTAATTACGAAATTTAAAAATGAAAGAACAATTTTTAAAGTAATAAAGGGTTTAATAAAATAAATAACAAGCATGTTGTTATTACTCTAGTAAAAATATAAAAAATATTGATTATAGGACATAATACTTTTATAAAATATAATTTTTTTGTTCAATTTATAAAAATTTTGATTTACGATGCGTCAGAAAAATTAATGTATTTTTTGAGCATAAACAATAACAGAGTTTTGTAGTATCGCTACTTAAACGTACTTAAAATAAATTAATAATAAAAATCACGACCTTTAAAAAAAAAATATTTTTCAAGCCAAAATAAATAATTTCACTTCTGCTTAAAAGCATTTTATAAAATTCATAGAAATGGATTATTCATTAGGAATCGGCAACTACATTATTTTGTTACCTGCAATTAAAACTCTTTTTATAAATGTTAAAAATAATACAGACCCAGCAAAGAATAGAGCAGTTGTTTGAAAACGAGTGCACTATTTCGAAGCTGACTCTTTTTTTTCAGATCTATATCACTCAAACAAAGGAACTTTTCTTCCTATATTAAATAATTAAAACAAACAAAACACAAATATTAAGAAGAAAAAAAAAAGATATATAAAATAAAAATTGCATTGAAGGAAAGGGACAAAAGCCAATTTAATGAGGTTAAATGCATTTCATGGAATTGAATAAAAAAATTCATGGGAATGCTTCAAAATTCTTTAAATGTGAAAAAAGCATGAGTGTAATATTAACGTCAATTAAAGTACTAGAAAACGCATAAAAATATTTATCAAAAAGGATTTACAAACACATACTTATTATCGAAATGTGCATTGATATATGTAGTATTAGTCTGGAATTTGTTTTTGGTTAAAAAAATGTTTCCTTTATCATTATTATTATCAACATGAGATCATTATCTACTTCACTGAAACCCAAATATTTATTTTAGATTTCTAAGTATTTTATACGCTAACAGACATAACTCATAAATTATTTTTTTGTAACAAATCTTTTATGAAAAATCAAGTAATTAATTCTAGGTAAAAAAAGTTATTTTTAATGAATTACATTGGTTTAGTAAATGAAAATGTTTTGTTTTCTACTTGGTAAGTAACAAGGTCTCGAAAATATAGTCAGTTAATAATATCTCCGGATATTAGAAGTTTTTGAATTATGATTTGGCTCAATTTTTATGCCAATATTTTTAATATATATATATATATTTAATATGGCATATAATAACATAAAATGACAACAAAATTTGACTCACGAAATTTCAAATTTAAATAAGTTTGGGTAAAAGAATTTAAATAAATTTTTAAAAATAAAACCATGAATTTTATTTTCAGGAAAATTTTTTATGTTGTTTTAATTTTGATACTAAACTGAAAAAGATTGAAAAACTATTTAAATCAGAAAGTTTTGTAATATTTTTTTTTTTTCCCAAAATAGCTATAACAAATTTTCAAATAAAATGAGAAATTTTTTTAAAAAATATTTTGTTAGAAGTGTCGACTATTTTATCTGAAGGTTAAAGAAATGGATTATTAACTCGTTTTTAAATATATTTTTTAATTTTTAACATTTACTTTTCAATAAGTGAGGTATTATATTAATAAAAGGTGTAAGCATACATTAAAAATAAATAAAATAAATATATTTTAACTGCTATTATATAACAGAATTTAAACAACATATATCGAAATTTAAAACTGATAATCTAGATTGTTTAATTTTAAATGGGAAAAAAAAATTTATGTATAACAACATCTGATTCCAAAAGTAAATGAAAGTAAATTCAATTTAAATTCATAAAAAGAAATGTTCGAGTGTGCCTTCTTAAAAATACATCGATCCCACATTACCATAAAGAAAATTAATTTTTCAATAATAAACATAGATATCTATTTAGTGCAAAATAGTTTTTATTTTTTGATTTTAAAGATATACAAATAAATAAAAACATGAATAAAACTAATATGTTATTTATTAATTTGATTATTTGTCAGAAATATAAATTATAGATTTGTATCAAATTCTGCAAATAGTGCGGAATAAAAATTTAAATTTAGACTTAGTACACAACATTTCAGAAATTTTTAAGAAATTCAAATAACTTTATTCAACCAAATTATGGATACAAATATAAAATAAATATTTTTGAAAAATATAATTTTTCCAAAAATATTCTTTTAGTCTTTAGTTTCAATAAAAAATATCTTGATAAAATAAGAATTTTTTTTTTTACAAAAAGAGAAAAGTATGTTAGATAAAGTTTTCAAAGTTTAAAATTCAATAAAGAATTGTAAAGCATTGTAAAGAAGTTTTTCTTCTTTTGATTTGTAATTTCTTAATAAATTTGTTAATTATGTTTTATTGTTTTGTTAATAGATATATGAACTAAAACTAATAACATTAATTTATTAATAATAATAATTTTCTTCTAAAATATGGTATCATCCTTTGTGTGGAATAATGCTCTTTTTACTTTCAGAAATTATTTTTTCAAGAAACAAAGTTTTTAACAGCAATTTAAATAACTAAGTGATAATTTAATAAAATAGGTGAGTTGCGTTATGATATTCAACCAATTAAGTCAGAAATTTGGCTTTAAATTACATATTTAAAAATAAAACTAAACTCAGCTAAAGTGACAAGGAAATTTCTTTATGTATATAAAATAATTTTAAGATATTTGTAGCAATTTTGTAACAAAAAAATATAAATACATATAAAGTTTAATCTATCTTCACAGTCACAAAATTTTTTTTTTTATCTGAAAACTATTTTAAAACTAAACAATATTGTAAACAGAAATTTTTATTTATTTGCCATTTATACATTCGATTAGAATATTAAATAATAGTGTATAGTTTTTGAATATATTTTTAAAAATTTTAAATATATTAGCTATTTTTAATATATTTTTTTAAATATATTAGCTATTTTTAATATATTTTTAAGAATATTGTTTAAATATATTTTTAAAGCTATTTTTAAGAATATTGTTTAAATATATTTTTAAGAAAAGCTATTTTTAAATATATTTACAACGCATATTAACCTTTGTTTAGATATAAAGTTAAGAAAAATGTCATATTTGGAACTTTAAGCATAATATTAAACAGATATTCATATCTGTGATATCAATACCTTTCAAGAAATATAAAACAAACAAAAATTCATTGAAAACTATACTTTCACTCAAATACTTATTGCTATTATTATTTAAATTAACAACTGTTACAATTTTAATAGTTGCTAAATTAAATATCTTTCTAAGAATAATAAATATTAATAAATTAATTAATAAACATTACTATTTACTAATATTAAATATAAATTTTAAATAAAATATATCCTGTCACAATATTGAAAAACAGACTTTCAAAGCAATTCGTTTTGTAATTGAAGTAATTTTTTTTTTTTTTTTTATCATTTCTATCATTTTTATTATTTTGATCTTGAAGCTTAAAATTATTCAAAATATTATCTATAATATTTAAATTTAGAAAGTAAAAGTAATTTAATATTTAATTGAAATATATACATCATATATCTGGATCTAAATTTATAAAAAAGATATTCCCTAACTATGACGCTTTATTGCTTAATTTGAAGAATAAAACTATTTTAAGTGTTTTCTAAGTAATAAAATTTGTAAGTGGTTGAAAATATTTGTTTTCATATCAAATTGATTTTCATGACTTATTTATTTTTTTATCAGCCTAACATCTTATTAATAAATTACCTAATTTGAATTTATTTATTATGTCTATTTTATATTTACATTTAAAATAATATTTTTTAAAATTATATTATAATTCCATGAAATTGTATGCAAAGTGTAACATCTTATTAATAAATTTCATAATTTTTTATTTATTTATTATGTCCTTTTACATTTACTTTCAAAATATTTTTAAAACTAAATTGGAATACCGTGAAATTGTATGCAAAGTATAACATCTTATTAATAAATTTCATAATTTTTATTTATTTATTATGTCCTTTTTACATTTACTTTCAAAATATCTTTAAAACTAAATTGGAATACCGTGAAATTGTGTATTAAAGTATAACATCTTATTAATAAATTTCATAATTTTTATTTATTTATTATGTCCTTTTACATTTACTTTCAAAATATTTTAAAACTAAATTGGAATACCGTGAAATTGTATGCAAAGTATAACATCTTATTAATAAATTTTCATAATTTTTATTTATTTATTATGTCCTTTTACATTTACTTTCAAAATATTTTTAAAACTAAATTGGAATACCGTGAAATTGTATGCAAAGTATAACATCTTATTAATAAATTTCATAATTTTAATTTATTTACTATGCTCTTTTAAATTTACTGTTAAAATATTATTTTTAAAATGAAATTGGAATTCAAATGAATTTAAATTAATTGGAATAGAATACAAATATAAAATAACAATTATTTTTAAAAAGGCTTATAAATTTACTATAAGATATGATTATAAAACTTATATCTGAAATGGATATCAAAATGTTGAAAACGCTTAAGTTACTGTCAAAATGATACATAGTTTTTTTGTTAAGGAGGAAATTATCCTTTTAAACGTTGTCATATATGCATTCAAATAAAATAATTAACGTTTATTTGTTTTAAACAAATATTAATACGCATTGTTTTTACATTAAATTTTAATCTAAAAATTCTCCCGTTTTTTTGTTTTTTTTTTTTCCAAAATTATCCATTATTTGTTTTACTCAAATTTTGAAATTGAATTAAAATCGCTAAAACCTTGAATTTATATCTCAAAACTGACATGAAGTACTTCGCATGAATGTGAAATCACTCCACAGGTATCACACTAAACTATCATACGTTACGCCTTAACATATAAGCGAGCGCGTTAGTTAACCCCTTTTACTCCAGCATTATACCTGGTATCCGGTCTTTTGACAACACATCCGCCTTGCCCGTGACCCCTAAAAAGAACTAAACCAGGCCCCCTGAAAAAGTCAACGACACCAACCCTTACGCAACCCCCCCTTTCAAAAATGAAAAAAAAAGAACCCTTTGATCCCAAAGCAGCGCGCAACACCCTAGAAAAAAAGCAAAGCAGGGATCATCAGATTTTTGATCAAGATCACCAATGAAAATAAAGAGAGCCCTGTGACGTCACCACTGGGATCTATCTGGGGAGGAAAAAAGGGATGGTGAAGGATGCTGTTCAGTATCAGACGATATTTTTTTTTTTATCTTTTTCCATCCGAATATTGGATGCGACGCGACCTTCCAGTGGAGTCGTCTGCCAAGAAAGCTCTGGAAGGCGGGAAAAAAAGGAGGTAGGTTTATGACCTTTTATTGTTGTTCGAAATAGTAGCTTGTAGTAGTGAGAAAAAAAAAAACTGTTAAGATGTAGGGATGTGTGTTAGTGGTGTGAAGGTTTCTAGAGGGAAAGGTGATATGGGAATCTTCCGATTTAGAAAGGAGGGGGGGATGGAAGGTTTTTCAGCGTCTTCTTCTCTCTTTTGTGGCATCTTTTTCCGGTCGGAAGCCAGACGAGGAAGCCTTGTCTTGTGAAAGGGTTGACTTAAGCAGGAAAGGGTTACTTTTCACTTTTTCCCAGGATATCTTGACGCTTCCAAGTTTTTAAAACCAGAGAGCAATAAGTTAATATTCATGTAGAAAAAAAAATTAAGATTAGATATATCAACAACTTAAATATTGGGCTTAAAAAAATTTTGTAATTTAGTTTTCACAAATAAGATTATTTAGATATTATGTTGAATGATTTAATAATATATGAAGCAATAAGTTTGATGATATTTTAGCCGGTATATAGAAAAAGAAGATGCTTGAAAAACAGAAAGCAATAACTGTTGATCGTTGATTTTCAGTCAACAATCTTAGCTATTTTTGAGTATCGATTTTAATTTTATAGTTTGTAATCACCCATTTATGGTATTGTTCTTAAAAAATAATTTATAATATTTAGTCTTCAAAAATAAGATTAAACTATTTAGATATTATATTGAATGGCATCATATCTTATTATATGAATTATATAATAAGATATGATGTTATTATATATGCATCATATTAATTTATTATTAATATATTATGATGCAAACTTATCTAACTAACTTTGTTTATTAGGATGCAAACTTATTGCTTCATATAATATTATATGAAACAATAAGTTTGATGATATTTTAGCCGCTGTATAGAAAAGGAAGATGTTTGAAAAACAGAAAGCAATAGTTGCTGATTGTTGATTCTCAGTCAACACACTTAGCTATTTTTGAGTATGAATTTTAATTTTATAATTTGTAATCACTCATTTATAATATTATTATTTCCGACAAAAAATATAATTTAATCAATTTACAAGTAATGAGTATTACATTTAACAGATAACGAAAAAAAGCAAAATAAATACATATAAGGGTTATTTCATTTATTAGTATGTAATAAGTTAATAAATTTTCTTATGATAAATATGACTATAATATTAAAAGTATCACTAAAAACTTAAATGTGATGAAGATAAATAAACATTTATATATTTATAAATTATTTATTTATTATAGACTCATTTTATTCTATAAATTATAATATCATAACAAGATGAAATTTATAGTTTATTATAATTTCTATTGAAAGTGTAGTCCTCATGCATAAAAAATATTGAGTAATGAAATAAATATTGAATAACTGTAGTACTCAAAAGAATAAAATTTAATTAAAACACAATTATATATCTCCGTGTTATATAGCTGAATAAAAAACACTTTAATGCTACTACAAAGAATTAATTACATGAACTGTTCTTGTTGATAAGAAATAATTGCTAATTTATTTCGTTGTTTCACTTTAACTAGCTTTATGAATGAAAAATGACGAAATGCAGGATCTTTTTTATTTATTTATACTTACTTTTTTTTTTAATTTGAGAAAATTTTAAGATGCATAATAGATTTAATTTTAAATGAATAAAAGATTAATTTAAAAACCTTCATAAAATTGCATAATAATAATAATAGTTTAAAAATAGTAATTAATAATAGTCAGTAATGATAATAGTTAATAATAATAGTTAGTAATGATAATAGTTACTTAATAAATTAAGAATAATAATAATAGGTTAATTCCTAGCTATTTTTAAATACGTCTTAGATAAAATGTTTATTCAATTTATTGTTAAAGTTTAATATTTATTTTACCAAATAATTAAAAATAAATAAAAGATAAATAGTAAAACATACTGACGACAATAAGTGGTTAATTTAAATTTTTGGTAATTTTGTTATTAATTAAAATTACATACCAAAATTTTAAACTTTAAAAAAATGAAATATTTTGAAAAAGAAAATGTATGGAAATATAAATGAGTTTATTTAAAAATAAAAATTCTTAACTGATGCCTGTGTTAATGCAGCAAGATAAAACATTCATTTTCGAAAAATTTGCCCTCTAAACATTTAGCATATTTTATTTAAAAATATTTTAGCTATGATGTAATTCAATAATTTAATATTCGTGTAAAAACATTAAGACTAAATATGACAACAATAGAAACATTGCCTTGTTCTTCAAAAAATTTATAATTTAGTAAGTTATAAAATATATACAGATATAAAATTAGATGTAACTATGTAGTTGTTATATTGCATGATATTATATGAAGCAATAAGTTTTATACTATTTTAGCTGAGGTATAGGAATTAAATTTTGTAGAAAACAATCATTCTTTATATGTATTTATAGTCGTTATTTATTACATGTTTTTATAGACAATATCAGAACATGACTATAAATACATAACCATTGTTAAAAATAAAAATAATTTTATCGAATTATAGAATAACAAAACCCATATGTTCCTTTACAAATCTCTCTAGTAAGAGAATATATGTGAAATGCGTTTTGTAATACAAAGGCGAAAAAAAGCCAATTAAGGTAAGAAGAGGGTTTATAGATTATTCCAGGCTTAGAAAAATAACAGATTGTCACTAAATATTATTGTTACGAACTAATATCTATTGTTTTAGTCGAAATGCTTTATGAATATAACAACTATTTCAGGAATTAAATTACTCAAAAGAAATTATTCGTTTATTCATTCATCATCCTAAAATATCATTATTAATTATTCATCCAGAAATATTCATTTTTAAAATACATGCAAATGATAAAATTTCTAATATATATATATATATATAATAATAATATTAACAACAACATAACGAGCATATATAAATGCAGGGTGGGGATACCTAATGCATTTTTTATAAAATTAAAGACAATAAACTACAAAATATCATGATAATACATCTTTTAATGATAAGCATCCTAAAATATTATGAGGCAGTAAAGCATTTGGCCAAAATGAGTCTACTTTATTAAATAATTAAAAAAGAAAATTTTCATTTGGCATTATATACCTATGATAGGATTATAGAATAACGATATTTCATAAAAAAAACCATAAAATAAAATAAAATATGTTTATAAAATTAACCATAAAAGTATAACTTCATGAGTACTTCATTTTATTTCCATTTTATTTCATTGTACTGAAAAAGATTTATTTAATTGCTAAAACTACTTATTTAGATTTTTTTAATGCGTAATCCAATAATCCAAGAGTAAATATTTTTAATGCGTAACCCAAGAGTAAATATTTTTTTAATGTGTAACACAATGCAACTATATAAAAATCATCAACATTACTTAAAGTTTCCTTTTATTTTTCTTTTTTTTTTTTTTTTTTTTTTTGAGATTATTTACTTTTAAAATAAAATCAAGTTATTGAATAATAATAATATTTTTAAAAACCAAATAGATAATTATTTTATTTTTATATTATATACTATTTCCACTTTTAAAAACACTTTCTCGCACAGTGTTTAACAATGTAAAAACACTATACAAAATATTATAAGCACCATTATTGTAAAGTACCTAAGTATCAAAACGACTAAAACTTAATAATATTTATGATCAACTTAAAAAAACATATTTCATGATTTTTTTAACTTTATCATAAAAATCCAAACATTTTTGCATTTTCTCTGTTCTTTTGACACGTTTTTGACAATAGTAATAGTAATTGACAAGAATCTCAAGTTTTTAAAGTTTAAGCGAAGAAAGAAGTTTCAGTAGCTAAATTAAACTATAAGAATGATCAACAGATTTTTCTTCTTTGAAAAATAATAGTGCACTATTTGACTACATGATTATGTATGCTACATTGATAATAATTGAGACGTGAATTTTTCAGATCATGTAGCATATACGCATTTGTAGATTTTGCTAAAAATTAAAAAAAAAAAGGTACGCTTTTGCATTACCTCTAATGAGCAGTTAGTAAAAAAATATCCAAATATCCAATAAAAGGAAATCTATTTAGAAAGCTTCCTTCCATAAATATGTATAAACCGATTAAAATTCGTATCTTTTAGAAATTTTCAACAAAAATCTGCAAAACCGTATCTTTTGTAGAATTTTTAGCAAAAATCTGCAAAAGCGTTATACTACATGATCTGAAAAATTTATATAAAAATTATTATCAGTGTAACATACATAATTATGTAGTCAAATTAATCAAATTAATCTAGTCAAATTAATCAAATTCTTAAAAACAGAATTTTTTTTTTAAGTCCTTTTTTAATTTTGTGGTTTATATTGCGGAATTAATTCCAACACATTTAGTTTTTGAATTTAATACTATGCACGATTTTGCTCAAAAGCAAGTTAACAAACTAACTTCTACTGGAAACAAAATTCAAGTATCAAAATTCAAATGATATTTTAAATTCATCGTTTAATCAAGTAAATTAAATTTTATTTATTTATTTATTATTATTATTATTTTTATTTTTTTTGTATTTTATTTTTTTCATACAAAAAATTATTTGAATAGAAATATTCAAATAATTTTTTTTTAAATACATAAAACTTTAGTTAAATTATGAGTACATTTAAACAATGATATATTTTAGAAAAAAAAAAATTACATGGCTTAAAAGTATATAATATATTACAATAACATTTTCATCTAATTTGAATTATTATTATTATTATTTTTTTTGTGTGTATTTTTTTTTTTTTTTATTAAAATAATGAAATAAAATTTTTTAAAGACATGAAACCTTGCTTAAATGAGTACACCTAAACAAAGATACACTTAAGAAAAAATTACATTGCTTAAAATTATTTTCTATATAATATACAACAATAATTTTTTCAGCTGAAACAATCACGCTATAGAAAAGTAACAACTGGTAATTCATCTCAAAACGAATGACATTTATAAACGAACATCTGATACTTACCCGACTAAAAAAATTGACTAATTGAGAATTCACTTTAAACCGAATTAGTGGAGCTATATTTTTATCCCAATCAATACATCTTATGACCGCCCAGCATAATAATACTATTTATCTCCCAATAACAATATTGATACACTCAGGCTTGCAAAATCAATTATATGATGCCATTTTTAATAACTTAAGAATATTTACCAAACGATAATTACTGTAACCCAATCTAGATAATGTTCCACTGTAAACAAAAACATTGCCAAAGTTTTATCGGGTTATGCCAGTAAAAAACAAAAAAAACAAATCCCAAAACGTGTATTTTCAATATATTTTAATTAATTTTTTTTTCTGTTTTTTTTTCACACGCATTGGGTCGGTACTTTAGGGAATTGATTTTACAATCATTCTCCACAAGGTTAAAAACCGATTTTTTGTTGCTAATAATCTCGACACCTTTATACTCAGACTCATGTTTCTGATTCCAAAACATTTTTTTTTTTTTTTTTTACTTTGCTCAAGTTTTCTTTTTTTTTTTTTTTTTATATACTTAGGTTTGTTTTTAAGCGTTTAATCAATACATTTTTAAGCAGATAATGAGAATACTGTTTTGTTATAGTGTTTCTTTTAGCGTTATCTTACGAATATTTCAAAATACTTCTTTTTTCTTTTTTTTTTTATTATAGAGAATAATTACTAAGTTGCAAAAATACTAGAAATAAAATAAAATTATAAAGATGGAAATAAGTAAGAATCATAATCCTCTTTTAAAATTCTTATTTTATTGCTTAGAGACTTTAACATTCACTTTTATTTCTTTACTACAAATCGTGAAAAATGGTTTTATTAATGTTCTTTATTCAACTTAATTTGATAAATGAAGGAACTACGTTTATGAATCAAAACAATTGTGCTCAAATATTTCTAAATGTAACAATTAATTAACTTGGAAAAGGTTAAAAATTATTTAAATAAATAAATTGGAAAGTAAGTTAAAACTTGGAAATGCGTAACACTGTCAATGAATTTAATATTTTTTTCAAGGAAAATTAATAATTTTTTTGTTTTTAATAAAAAAATGTATTTAAAAAGTTCTATCAATTTTTAAATCAATATACATTGATAGTACAATTAATGAAAACCTTTTATTGATAAGATTTTTCAAAAACATACAATTATAGCTATCATATTGTAATTAGATTATTGTGTTTTACTGATATATTATTTTTAATTTATCATAACCGTTACAGTTTTCTTAAAAAAAATCGTAAAGTGTCAAAGGTTTTAATTTTCAGCTTCTATAGGCATTTTCAGTCTTTTGTGTGATACTAAGTTAATGTTAATAAAAAAAAATTTTTAATTCTGATGTACACAAGAAATTTAGTTGAACCCATTTAAAAAATTCATGAAAATTTAGAAGGTAATAAATAAGATTTTGAAGATTATTCGATTGAATTTTTTTGTCAAATCCTATGATTATGTTGCTGCAAAAAATATTCCATTTGTTATGATTGCATAAAATTAGAGAATCAATCGAAGCAAAATATAGAAATAAAATAAAAAATAAGTTACTGAGCAATACTATGGAGAGGTTGATAAAATGTATAATTTTTATATTTAACATAAAACAAGTAATTAAATTTGCTAGCTACCATAATTACAATAATGCGATAATTAAATTTGTTCCATTTGTAATTATAAAGAAACTCTTTTGGTTGAAAAATTCAGTTTTCTTCTTATTCTTTTCTTCCAACTTTTTTTCATTCTTTTTCTTTGTTAATTCTTTTAAATTTTTGCTCATTTTATAAGAATATACATTATTTTTATAAATTATTTGAGAATAAAAAAAAAAAGAAATATACTTTTATTTTGGATAAAAATAAAAATATAATCGGTTGGATCGACATACAGGTTCCTCATATAATAGGGAATTTAATGTAAGAACAAAATACATAACAGTAATCTTAAAGAATACGAAATAAAAAAAAACACAGAATACACACACTTTTCTAGAAAATCTCATTTTCATTTTGAAACAAAATTGTTCTTTGCTTTTAAGGTAACTCGACATTTGTGAACAATTTTACATTATTTAATTATATAATTATTAGCATGTGAAATTAATTTTTAATAAATATTATGAATAAAAAAAAGTTCGTGGAAAGAATTTAAATAAACCAATAAGAAACGTTGAATATGTTCAAGAAAACAAAACACTGATGATAAAGAACACGAAACAAATAATCAAGGAAACGAAAACCCCTGCTACCCAAAATAGTATCCATAATTTAATCGGTAAAAAAAAAAACAGCAATATTCTTATAAAAATTGTAAAACAGTTGATAAATATAAAAACAATTGAAAAAATCGGTTGGGTTTTTATTTCAACAAATGTCGAGTTACCTTAAAGTGTGGACACTTTCTATAATTACATTTTAAAAAGTCAATTCAAAGTTTTTTATAATAGTTATTCGACTTTTAGTTGTATGATTAAGTGGGCGTTATTGGCTATTTTTTTTATAAACGAATGTTTTTTTTTTTTCCTGTAAATGGTCTGAAATATTTTACATATATATATATATATATATATATATATATATATATATGAATTTCTCAGATATCATTAATTTGTATATTGTATACTTTAATAAATAAAAATAATTTTAAAAACTCTATATGCAACTATTTACAACTATTCACTTATAGTGTTTTTGGATATGCACGAGAGCAATTTTTTTAATATATCATGTCATATTTTCACATTTTATGACATTTTTATAGCGAAATATCGTCGAATATGAAAAAAGATTTCAGAATAAATGTTACCCCTAAAAAATTCTATTACTAGGAATAGTGTTTGGAAGTTGACATTAGTATCCTTGAAATTTTTAAGAAATATCTTATAATACTTTTTCTTTTACATTCATTATTACAATGATAATATTGTAATATTTTTAATAGAAATGTAGTATGAAATGCAGTATTTTTAATATAAACACAGACACTTATTGGAAATCAGTTTCATATATCATTGAATCTTTTATATAAAAGCATTAAACCTAGCAATATTGCAAATAATGCATTTTCAATGTAACTTCCAAAGATATGTTTCCCGATAGAAATTAAGCATTAATTTTTGTTACTACTTAATTCGTCATAATTCAAGAATCTAAATAACACAGTTCCAGGAAATCCTTTTTATTTTTTATTGCTTTGAGCTTTGACAGATTTAACTACACTGAGATTTTGCAACCATTTGCACTCATACGAAAATTAACAAACCTAGAATTTCTGACATACTTTCACTCAGATCAATCACTACGCCATCATCATGAAAAAAAATTCTATTACTAGGAATAGTGTTTGAAAGTTGACATTAATATCTTTGAAATTTTTTAAGAAATTTCTTATAATACTTTTCTTTTATATTCATTATTACAATGATAATATTGTAATATTTTTAATAGAAATGTAGTATGAAATGCAGTATTTTTAATATAAACACAGAAACTTATTGAAAATCAATTTCATATATAGTATTATTGAATCTTTTACATAAAAACATTGAACCTAGCAAAATTGCAAATAATGCATTTTCAATGTAACTTCCAAAGATATGTTTTCCGATAGAAATTAAGCATTAATTTTTGTTACTACTTAATTCGTCATAATTCAAGAATCTAAATAACACAGTTCCAGGAAATCCTTTATTTTTTATTGCTTTGAGCTTTGACAGATTTAACTACACTGAGATTTTGTAACCATTTGCACTCATACGAAAATTAACAAACCTAGAATTTCTGACATACTTTCACTCAGGTCAATCACTACGCCATCATTATGAAAAATTCTATTACTACGAATAGTGTTTGGAAGTTGACATTATTCTCCTTGAAACTTTTAAAAATACCTTATAATACTTTTTTTTTTATACTCATTATTACAATGATAATGGTGTAGTATTTTTAACAGAAATGTAGTATGTATGTAGTATGAAATGTAGTATGTATGTAGTATGAAATGTAGTATGTATGTAGTATGAAATGTAGTATTTTTAACAGAAACTGAAACTTATTGGAAATCAGCTTCATATATCATTTAATCTTTACATAAAAGCATTAAACCTAGCATTATTGCAAATAATGCATTTTCAATGTTACTTCCAAAGATATGTTTTCCGATGGCCAATAATTTTTGTTACTACTTAATTGATCATAAATCAAGAATCTAAATAACACAGTTCCAGGAAATCCTTTTATTTTTATTGCTTTGAGCTTCGATAGATTTAACTACATCTCAGAGATTTTGTAACCATTTACACTCATACGAAAATTCACAAACCTAAAACTTCTCACACACTTTGACTCGGATCAATCATTACGGCATCATTATAAGAGATAAATAATTAATGCAATTACTTATTTGTGAAGTTTCATTCTTGCATGACACAGTGTGTCCAAGATAGGAATCTCGATGTATCAAAAGCGAAATTTGAATACACAACACGACTTATTAACGGAACTTCAAACCATAAGATATAACGTAATATTTTCGGTAAAAAAAAAAAAAAAAAATCACTCACTCTCACTATCTGATCAATATGCATGAGAATCATCAGGAAAAAAACAAAGATAAGATTTGAGTCATAGCGTGGACTTATCTTGATGTCTTATCAAGAGTCCTTATGTGATTCATAGGGGGTAACCAAATCTTGTGCAGGACTCTCATAGGAAAGAAATTTTTGGTTGACACATCCGGTTAAGAGTTTGACAATATGAATGTTCGGACGTTAAAGTGTCCGAGAATACGACGGACGTTCCTGTCAGGAGATGTGCGTTCGAAATTGAAATTTTGCGTGTGCGGCTTTAACGGCAGCCTGATTTTGTGCTCGTGCTATTTGTAAATAACCATCAGGCAAAAGATGAGATAAAGCAAATGGTGTATTTTTTTTTTCCGTTGACATGCCACAGGCTAAATTGATTCATTTAATGTATCAAAATTTGACGTGCGAGAGTGCCAAGAGTGCTTCGAACGGTTAAAAGGAGAGGTTTCTAAACGTGTATTTGAGATAAGCATGATAAAATCGTAGACAGGATGATGTATGTGTTGTGCATCTTTAAATACAAATGATGCTCCAGGTTGAAAAACGTTTTTTTTTTTAAATAATAATTATCATTTTGTTATTATGTAGCTAGCTGTTAATGTAAATGGATGTCTTCAATGCAACTCCCTGATTAAAATTTGACGTGCAAGGGATAGCGAGAAAATGAGTGAACATTTAAAAGATGTGTCTTAAAATGTGTGTGCGTTTAAGATAAAACTGATAAAATAGCGTCAAATTACTGATAACAACAAGGGCATTTGTATTTTGCGTTTGTTTACATGCACACAGTGTCCATCGGAAATGCCCGAAAATTAAAAACGTGCAAGGGATAGCGAGAAAGGGAGTGAACATTTAAAAGATGTGTCTTAAAATGTGTGTGCGTTTAAGATAAAACAGATAAATAGTGTCAAATTACGGATAACAAGGACATTTGTATTTTGCGTTTGCTTACATGCACACAGTGTCCTTTGGGAATGTCCCAAAATTTAAAAATATATAAAAAAATAGCTTCCGTATTTATTTGATGAAGCTATTAATATAAAAGATAGAAATCACTCTCAGATCACTGATAAGATTGAAGGATATAGTTGCAGATGGTATCATTGCTAAGTCTTTTGATATGCCATTTATATTATGGGAATCCCCAAAATGATGGATAATGGTGTTGAGGTTGTTCACACTGTGTACTTGAAAAGAGAAAAAGATTAATGGTAGGACACGGGCAGTTAAATGAACTAATTTACATATACGATCAGATAAAGGTCTTTGCAATAGATAATCCTATCACTTTGAGTTAATATTTCGCAACAAATTTTCTTTAAAAAAATAAAATATGAAAATATAGGTAAAATCCCATTAACCAATATGAAACACTTTCGTCATATCAACATAATGAAATTCATTGTAGGATTATAGATTATTGACTAATATTATTGTATGTACAGCCCGCAACTAAGTAAATCACTTAGGCTTATGACTGATGAATAATTTAGGACATAATACTGTGTTTTGTTTATCGAGTAATATATATGGAAAACCCACACATTTACATGTATTATAAGCAACTGGTTTTTCCAAATTTTGTGCACTATTAAAGCTTTGACACTAGCATAAAACTGATAACAAGAGGAAAACAAATCCATCAGATCAGTGGTAATCACTGATAATAGCAGGAAAAAATGAAAAATGATACAGTTAACAACTTTTGTCGGAATAAATTAAATTTCCTTAAAAAAGAAAAGAAAGTGTTTCGAAAATCAACAACATAAAAAGATAATTAGAGAGTATTTATATCACGTACAAATCACTGGCAGATTAAGTACATCGTTGGGATGATTATAGATTCATGTACTGGGCAGGTCTTGTGAATGTCAATGACAAAATGATTATAATAAGCCAACAAAATATCTACAACCAGCTGTAAATATACAATAAAAGTCTTGAAAGTAAATGACACAACGGCAATCGAAAGGCTGAAATGTATTTATAGATTTAATCATTGCAAAGGAGGATTATTATCGTGGTTTTTTTTCTTTAAATAAATATACAAGACATGTTTCAAGAATACAAATGAAGCAATCAATAGTATTAAAAAATATTATATAAGCCAGTAAACTTAACAGAACCTATTTTAAATCTTGCAGAATAGTTGTAAAAGTCAGAATCTTAAATTAATTTAGTATGACGCTTATGTAGTTAAATTAAGGATAAAATTGCGAAAAAATATTAAAAGGACATAATTTAAAGATAACTCTCCGCTTTAAAACCGTCTAGACTGAATTAACTGCCACATAGCAAGCTTAAAAAGTACAATTAAAAGAATTAATTATATTTATGTTTTACACATAATACATTAAAAATATTCAAAAATATTTCAATAACGAAATTTGTGTTTCATTTAGGGTAATTTATACACTATATTGATGGGTATTCATTCATTCAGCATTCTACACACAACATTTGAATGAAACTTTGAAAGTATCATTCAAATTTTTGTGAGTAGAAAAAAATTTAAGTGCTGAGTTTTGCTGAAAATTGTTTACACATTCGAATTTAAATGAAAAGAAGAAATTGGAGATAAGTTAAATTATGAGAAATAGTTATGTTGTAATGTTACAACAAAAAATATTTTTTAATATTAAAGATCAAAAAATTTTTTTTTCTGATTTTTGTCTTTAAAAGCTACCGTAAAAAGCTTTAAAAATAAATGTTAAATTTAAGCAACAAAATAAAAGATATATTTATGTTATTATACATAATGTATTAAAATAATATTAAAAAATATTTCAATAACGAAATATTTTTATTTTTTCACTAACGAAATTATTTTACTATATTCATTGGTACTCATTCATTTAGCATTCTACACACAACATTTGAATGAACTTTCAGAAATTTTCATTCAAATGTTGCTCGGTAGAATGCTGAAAATGGCTCATACATTTGAATTTAAATGGAAACAAGTAAATGGAAATATGTTAACTTACACGAAATTGTTGTATTGTAATAAAAATACGTTTTTATTTTTAAAGGTTAAAAAAAAAAAAATTCTGATTTTTATCTTTTGAACTTTTTACTTTTTTTAAAGTAAATTTCAAATTAAAAGAACGAATTATATTTATGTTATATATAATACATTAAAAATATTTTAAAAAACCTTTCAGTAACGAAATTTTGTGTTTCATTCAGGGTAATTTATACACTATATCGATAGGTATTCATTTATTCTCCATTCCACACAAAACATTTGAATGAAACTTTCAGAAAATTCCATCCAAATGATGTGTGTAGAATGCTGAAAATTGCTTACACATTTCAATTTAAGTGAAAAGCAGTAAATGAGGATAAGTTAATTTAGAAGAAATATTTGATGTTGTAATATTACAATAAAAAATATATTTTTAATTTGAAAAATTAAAAACAAAATTTTTTTTTTGAATTAAAAAGTGAAAAGAAGTAAATGGAGATAAGATAAAATACTAGAAAGAGTTAGGTTATAATGTTACAACAAAAAATATATTTTTAATTTTAAAGGCGAAAAAAACAAAAACAAAATTTTTCTCATTTTTATATTTGTACATTTTTCTTTTTTTAAGTAAATGTTAATTAAACAACAAATTAAAAAAATTTTTAAGTTAAAAATACATAAATAACCTGTTCAAATAAAATGTAAAATTAGAATGAAAAATTTAGTTTTGATAAAAAAAAACAATTATAATCTCCTAAACAATAAGCAATAAACTTTTTATACAGATAACTATTGGTGTCAGTGAAAAAAATGCTTTCAAACTTTACACTAGCAGCTAAAATACATTAAAAATGCAATTTAATACGCACAACTAAATAAAAAATAAGAGCAAACAAAAGAAAAAATAACAAAATGCACATTTTACTTTAAAAAAAAAAAAAAAATGTAAAACTAATACTTACGCGATATTGACATCACCCAGATCTCGACACACTAACTCAAGAATCGGAGAAAAAATTCACATGCTCGTAAAAACACAGAAGTAAGCAATGAAATAAAAGCAGAATTGCTATCTTGACCATCCCAGAAAAACCATCGAATGTAGCCTGCGGATCTTCTAATGCTTAACCTCATTTTGCATTTTGGCCTCATTAATATTTGCTCAGAAAACAGCTGCCTCTCTATCTGGACAAAAAGGCAGTAGGCCTTTAAGATCATGTAAATGATCATATTTCATTTGGAGAAATAAACAAAATTAGCGGGAAATAAATGACACAGAAGAAAAGGATTAAATAATCACAACAATGCATACGAATCATTCAGTTCGTAGACTAACGCCCAAAATTAGATTCAAAATGTCTTATAAAATGTTGTAAACTACTCGTTTCGCTGATAAATGATTTAAAATCTTATTAGGCTGTCGTATTCCATCTTAGGAACCTCTCTACATAATTGCATTAATAGAACACGTATAAATAAGCTCTTTGTGCGTAATTTATATCAATAAAACTAAGCGTTTTACATTTAAAAAAAAAAAGGAAATTTTCATATACTTAACTATATATAGTGTAAACGTGGTGTTTCTTGGTACCACGGCAGTTTGGTACAATAAGATGATATCCTTCTATATACAATTCCATGAATTGCATTAACGGAACACGTATAACATAAGCTCTTGATGCTTAACTTATATTAGTAAAACTAAGCGCTTTACATTAAAAAAAAAACAGGAATTTTTTCATATACTTAACTTATACATAGTGTAAACGTGGTGTTTCTTGGTACCACGGCAGTTTGGTACAATCTTAAGATGATATCCTTCTATATACAATTCCATGAATTGCATTAACGGAACACGTATAACATAAGCTCTTGATGCTTAACTTATATTAGTAAAACTAAGCGCTTTACATTAAAAAAAAAAAAAACAGGAATTTTTTCATATACTTAACTTATACATAGTGTAAACGTGGTGTTTCTTGGTACCACGGCAGTTTGGTACAATCTTAAGATGATATCCTTCTATATACAATTCCATGAATTGCATTAACGGAACACGTATAACATAAGCTCTTGATGCTTAACTTATATTAGTAAAACTAAGCGCTTTACATTAAAAAAAAAACAGGAATTTTTTCATATACTTAACTTATACATAGTGTAAACGTGGTGTTTCTTGGTACCACGGCAGTTTGGTACAATCTTAAGATGATATCCTTCTATATACAATTCCATGAATTGCATTAACGGAACACGTATAACATAAGCTCTTGATGCTTAACTTATATTAGTAAAACTAAGCGCTTTACATTAAAAAAAAAAACAGGAATTTTTTTCATATATCTTTAACTTATACATAGTGTAAACGTGGTGTTTTTTTGGTGCCATGGCATTTGGTACAATCTTAAGACGATATCCTTCTATATAAGACTTGCATTAATAGAATACGTATAACACCACGCTATTTGTGTTTAATTTATATTAATAAAACTAAGCGCTTTACATTAAAAAAGGAAATTTTTCATATACTTAACTTATATATAGTGCAAACGGGGATGCCAAGGCATTTTGGAACAATCTTAAGACAGTATCCAGATGGATTTGCACCTTCCCCTCAGTTCTCCATACTCTACAGAGCGACTTCTCGGCCTAGAGTTTTAACGTGTTCATATCTGATGCAGACACGGAAATGGTCAAAGTGTTTATCAGAGTCTCAATCGAGCTTCCTCAGTTCTGACGTCCTCATTATTAATCATCTCCACTTTAAATAAATTTAAATCCACTTGATACAAAATATAAAATGAGTATATCAATTTTTCCTTTTTTTCTTGTGATTATATTTTGAATAACTTGAGAAGAGTTTCAGTAGTAAATAATTTTAAAAAGTGTAAACCAAACAAAAACAAAAAATATATAACTTTATTGTGAATTTAAAAAAACAAAAGTAAAGAAAAAGGTAAAGACCAGAAACATAAAAAAAAATTTAACAGATTTCTTTTTTTTTAAGAATACATTTTAAATATATTTAGAATATATATATTCTAGAGAAAGAAAAGAACTTCAGAAAAAAAATATGTTAACTTGTAGTATGAGATTATAAACAAAACTCTTTTATTTTGGGATTTGGAAAATAATTCATTTTTTTTTCTTAGAATTTAGAAATTTTGAAATACAAACTGCGTTAGGAGTGTATAATAAGTATTGAATATATTCCTTAACTGTGCAAGTAAGGAAATCTATATTGTTTTTATTTCTGAATGAATTTTATCAATAAAAATTTAAACTCAAAAATATTTTTCTTTAAAAACGTAATAGCACAGGAAAAAAAAAAAAAACCGGTTGGTATCAAATCTCAATGTTTGTAAGGGCAGATAATCCCTTGATAACAAAAGTAAAAAGTATACTTTTAATTTTTCTGATCAAAAAAATTTAATTTTAAGTAAAATTTAAAGAATTATTCATAATCGCTGAATAAAATAATGGCAATTTAATGCAATAACACTTTTAAAAAAATTTCGGAAATTTTTTTTAAAGTCGCCAATAAATAGGATTATACATGTTCTTCAATGCATTCAAGTGGTATAAAAATATAGCTTATACTATTTAATCAACAAAACGTCTTCGATTTAAGCTACGATTTAACAATCATTAATAATCGATTTTAATCAGGTATATATTTTTCTTTTAAATAAATATTAAAAAAATTTTTTTAAAACATCAACATCTATGCTAAAACAACGACATCTGTGCTAATACTTTGGGAAATTATATAATATATAAAAAAATTTAGTCAAGTTTTAAATTCTATTTCAGGTTTAAACTGGTCTAAAGAAGCTATTTAGAACCAGAAAGCATTTATCATATATTTTTATAGTCTATTTAATTTGAAATAAGATATAAATATATTTTCTAATTCAATTGGTATCAAAAAAATTCTTACATGTTTTCAGAAACAATCAAAACAGAATAATATTTTTAAAAAAAGACAACGAATACAGTTATTGTTAAGTATATTCCTTTTAAAAACTGGAACGAAAAGTACTTCTGATGTTCTGGTGGATGCAAGCATATTTACATCTCAATGCAGTAAAATTCATGTTAAATTACAGTAATTGACGAAATTAATTATTATGCGTAACATGCAAATACTTTTAATGTAAAGAGATGGGGTGGGATTAATTGCTGAATGAAAATTTTTGTGAAGCTTTTCCAATGAACTATTCCACTTTTTTTTTTTTCTTTTTAGACTAACAAAATCAAATTTTTAACCAACGAATGTTTCTTAACAGAAATAAATTGTGACAGAAATATTTGTGACAGAAATATTTTAATCTTTTAAAAATATTTTTATAAAGTGCAGTGGTTCTAAAGTTTTCTTAGAACCACTGAACTTAGTTTTTTTTAAAATTAACTTTACCTGTTTTACTTTGATGTACCGCCCTAAACTCTTTTTAATTTTAAATGTCATAATAACTTTTATGTTTTGTTTAGTTTAAATTGTATAAGCAATAATGAATATCAGATATCAGAACATCATTATATTAGACTGCAAAACAGTGTTATAGAAATAAAGCGACAAATAATCAACAAATTTATTTTTTATTTAAAAAAATAAAATATCTAATTTTCGTGGATTCTTGTATAAATACGTTACTATGAATGGAATCAGATTTTCAATCTTTTCGTAATTCAAAACGCGATGTAGTACCAATCGGAAATAATTATTAGCTTTAGAAATTCGATACAATTAATCGAAATTCTCATCTAAATTTATTCCATGTAATTTTTGTATTCATTTATTAAGTAATTTAATGAAAAGTAATTTAATCTGCTTGAAATAGGTGTGCCCAAAGTTTGAAAATCTCTGCGGAGGTGACGCTATTTTGAATTAAAAAGTATCCGAAGTCGGTACGTATTCTTGCATCCGTAATACTGTGTATTAATCAGTAAAAATTCTTCAAAATTCTCTCTACTATTGAATAAGTGCACCTTGGTCATGCAAGGCAGATATTTTCCAAATAGATATTTTATACAAAAAGGAAGTTTTTGTAATTGTAAAAATAACAAAAACATTTTCCTTCAAAAAAAAAGAAAGTCCTGTCAGTGGCATGGAATTTTTGTTAATGATTTGGAATCCACGTTAAACTGTAGGTTCCAGTCTAATTAACCTAAAGTGTACAAAAAATGACCATAGGGCGACAAACCAAACCTTCAAAAGAAAGTCCTGGCAGTGGCATGGATGTTTTGTTATTGATTCGGAATCCACGTTAAACTATAGGTTCTGGTCTAATTAGACTAAAGTGTGCACAAAATGACCGTAGAGCGACAAACCAAACCTTCAAAAGAAAGAAATCTTACAACGTTAAACTAGTTTAATGTTCCCTTTATCTTTAACACCAACAGAGCAAAAAAGGATTTAAGTGAAATCAACGCTCAATCTCGAAATTAATAAACATTATACTTGCACTTAACATTGTTTCACTATATGGATGGGAAAGATTTGCGAGAAACGTGGGAAGATGGTAGCAACCTCCTTAAAAAAATTAAAAAAATAAAATAAAAACACTAAGGATTAAATCTTTTCTTCCTATATATATATATATATACGCCCACCTTGAAACGAGATTCTCCAAAGTCCGTGAGAGTGTGAGAAGAACGGACATCACGTAACAGAAATAAAAATAGAAAAAAAAATAAAAAAAAAAAAACCCTTCCCGCAAACCGTTATCGCCCGAAAATTGCCAAACCACACTACCGGATCGAAACACGTGTTCCAAACTTCCTCGCCGGACCCATGAAAAATGGCTTCCTTCACCAACAAAAAACACCCTCTCGTCTAAAAAGTAAACACACGCACTCCGGCAGCATAAAGATACTAAAAAAGAAAGAATCGTTTCCTGTTGTAACAGTGGCTTCTTTTGTTTCTCCCGGGCCGGCCAGCTCACTAACAATGGCTGGATGGCTGGTGGGCTGTTTATGCAAATGCCCACAGCATGATATTCACTTTGGATGTATCCTGCAGAGGGTTCAAAGGGTTGTGGGCCTGATGGGAGAGCGGAAATAGATTTCTCCGGTTATGCCAAGTAGAACAAAAAGGGTATCCGTTCCTTCAGGGGATTGAGTGTTGGGTCTTTCTTTAATTGTTGGCGGTGTCCAAAAGACTTTCGCTGGGGTTTTTTTTTCTTTCTATCTTTCTTCTTGGGGAGAAGAGGTTGGAGTAGTAAAGGATTTGGAGTGAATGTTTTCCTTTTTTCAATTCAGAAAACCAGAAAACGATTTATCACTGGTGATTAGGGCGAAATTTGTATGCACGATTTGTGCGGCACAAAAGACGGATACAGTTAATTGGATTCATCCCGTGAGAAAAGATGAGAATTAGATGATAAAGGAGGTTTTTTTTTTTATCAAAGAATTTTTAGAAAGCTTTATCAAAGTGCATGGAGAGAATATTTTGTATTCAGAACTTCTTGATAAGTACTTAAGATTTATATTAAACTTGGACTTGGTACTTGGTTATCATGCTACGTTTATGCACAAAAACACAGAATGTAATGGATAAGGATAAATACAATAGTTTAGTTTGTTAGGAGTAAAAACATTTTGCAGTCATTTTGATTTAATATATTAACAAATAAAATGTGGGTGTATTTAAAACAATTTAAACAAACGTTCATTTTTTATATTTTTGATGATATAAAAAATGCTCTAATTTTGAATCTGATTTTTTTTTAAATTTCGATTTATTTGATATGAATATATAAAAATGTGTGCTATTTCTATTGCAGCAAAACAGTTACTTTTCAATCATCTAATAAATATTCTTATTTATTCTAAATAAGACTTATTCGTTTCAAAATAAAACTTTACAACAAATTTTAATTATAAGCTTAATAAGAGTAAAAGAACTGAACGCAATATTTTATTATTATCTCCAGGTCTTAATAGATGTATTAAATATTTTGAATATTTATATTAATTTTTTTCGAATTTCGACTTAATATTGAAAAATTCCAAGTGAATCTTCTCACCTTTACCAATTACTTCTCGAGTATTCTGAGCATCGAAACAATAAATTACAATATTACCAATAATATAATGCAAATCCAAATCCTTTCAGAAATTGAATGCCGAGATTCTATTTTAAAACTTCTGATTCTATTGAGCTTTTATGTCAAATTTCTTTACTTTTTTATTTATAAATTCAAAAGAAATCAACCTTACCTGTACCGACTACTTCTCGAATTACTCAGTATCGAAACAATTTATAACATGTCCATAATAAAATGAAACACCAGAGCAATAAAATTTATTACCGTGATGCCTACTCCAAAGTCAAAAGACACCCTTACTCCAAGACACCTTTCGAAATGAAACAATCATGTCTCAATAACAGGTAATAACACTTTATTAGAGGCGGATGTGCCTGCTACCCTTCCGCCAGGATCGTAAAAATCCTTCAGCATAAATCAACAATTTTGACAACTTAAATCCTACCTACCAAGCCTACTTTTTCTCACTTGCACTGTTTTAATCGTTGCGTTTCACTCACTGGATAATAACAGAGCGTGTGGTGTATAAATCAGGGAACACACACTATTAAAAACTGCTTTGTATCCAGTGGTGTGTTGAAGAAAGAAAGAAAAGAAAGAAGTGGTTCTGGTGGTGTAAATCAGAATAAAGGCCCTGAGAAAAAGGTGCACATAAAATAATGGAACTTGGTGAAGCACCGGAAATCGTGTGTCAGCGAGCGTCGTAGACCTATGACGTATGTGTTAAGAAGCGTGTGAAAAAGTTACAATGTGGTGAAAATTTGAGTGAAATGGTTAAAAAAAAGCAATTTTTCTTCTATTCCTGAAAGTTAATGAATTTGTGTCTGTGTTGTTTTTATGATCGATCGCATAGAGAAAAAGAAAGGGTTTTTTTTTTTTCTTAGAAACAATAGAGAATGGGCATTTTAAAAGCACGCGATTCAATTAAAGGATTTCAGGATTTTAAGGATTTTTTTGTTTTTTTCCATTTTAGTGAGTGCTTTTGTTTTTTTATTAGATGTGTCTGCGAAAATTAAGATGTCAATGATCATAAAAAAAAAAAACCTTTTATTTTCTGCTTGGCGTCTAAAAAGAGAAAAAGAAAATTTAAATTAACATTTGAAAAGTAAAGTATTTCACTGCTGCAGTTTTTTCTTTCTATTATTAGTTTCGCTGATAAAGTAATTAACTTTGTCGAAAGTTAATAAATTTCTAAAATTTTTAGGCTGGATTGAGTTTTAGTTAGAATTTTTAAAGTGAAATTTGAAACATTCATTTTTTTAAACATTCATAAATAATTATAAATTCACATTAAAAATTGAATTTAACAAATATTCCCTTAATCATTACATTTAAAACTTATTACAGCGTCTATTCAATACTGTGCCATTTAGTAATTTATAGTCCCAATATTTGTTTGCCAATAGCTATGTGATCATAATGCAGCAAATGTTTTTTTACTGTTAAACATTTAATTCCTAATCAGATAGGCTTTTAGAAAAGAACATTTCGTTCTGAAATCACTGAATATTTATTGGTAAAACATTTTTTTTTTTCATAATGAAAAAAAAAAATCCCATTAAAATAAGAGTTAAAGCTATGTATTCTTGCGAGCTTTGAAAAAGCCATGTATGTATGTAGGACTGCGGGTTTTGAAAAAAAGTATCTTGGTCATTGAAAGTTGTAATAAAAACAAAGTTAAAAATAGCTACAATGAAGCGCATCAATTTTAATTGAATTCTGTCTAGATAAAAATATTGTTTTATAATTGTGGTGTAATTTCTATAAGTTATGCAAAGTAACAAAAATGTTTTTGTTTGTTTTAAATATACATAATTTTTCCTTTATTTCAAATATATGATTTTCCAATTATACGATATTCACAATATAAAATATAATATTCCTTTATTAACATTTTATTTTTTTTTTTTCTTTTATTTTAGTTATAACTCTGCCTTTACATGACAATGCTGATTAAAATACATAAAGTTGATTTTTCCCCAAACCTCCACCGAAATTGAATTTTAAAGTTTTTTTATCTACTTAAAATCCCTTCTTTAATTGGATAAAAAATCTTCATATTGTTTAAGGAACTATCGAAGAAAGGGAAATGAAAAACTTCGTGTCAACTAAAGGAGTAAAACTTCCTCTGACCGAAAAATCAACAAGAGCCATCCTGCAACGGCCCATAAAAATGAGGTCCATCTTCGGGTGCCTGGCAGGTGGTACATCAAATAAGTGGCACCCTCCACCGGGACATCGCGTCTTATTAAAAGCGGAACAATAACAATAATAAAAAAAAGATGACCCAAACTACTTCCACCTGCCTTTTTCACCAACTCTTAATAAGCAGGTGCATCCATAACATTCGCACTTTTCCCTGGGCCCATTTGTCTTCGCCTCCAGAACTTGTTGCCTCATTCATTGGCCATGCCTTGTTGACCATGTCTTCCGCGAACATGGGTAAGGGCGCCTATAGTAATAATTTGGTGCCCATTCGTTTCTGTTGCTGCGACAGTCGTCTTGGGCAGTCCTCGGTTCAGATCCTATAGGTTCTGAGGGAAGGATTAATGGGCATATGTCAGACCAACGCGGGTGGCTTCACTCACTCATTGTTGGAGGGGACACAATCGACAAGACCCCAATCGCTTCGACTTGTAATGTCGCGTGATCGGATCGTACAAGTCAAAGGGACAAGACTTCGTGTGGTTGTTTCCCAATGTCTTTCCGAAAGTTCATTGGGACACTGCCATTGAGGGGGATGGACAAGTGCGTTCCGAAAGGTATTTTCATGCACCTAATTGGTGGGGTTAAGGCAGCAGTAGTGATGGGTTGTTTCCGTGTTACATTCAAGATGGACGGATTCTTTGCAAAAAGAACCCATGATTGGTAGAGTAAAAAGGATATTTGGTGTTTTCCCAGGTAGGTAGTTAGTATGAAAGATGGCCATCTTTTGAGGCTGGAGACATGTGAGATTATTACAAGGCGATACAAGTTTCGTGTGTATATTATATGTGTGATTGATGAGATAAAAGGGATGCAATTTCTATAAAGCAGGAAACGGCCTAGATTAATTTCTAAGTTTTATAATAATCATTTAACTTATTATATGATTATAGCCGTTAATTTCTTAGAGATAGTCTTAATTAAGTTGAAATACATACTTCATACTGCCTTGATAATCATATTTTTGATTTATTAGGCATTATTTTAAGAAAAGCCATTGCCATAAAAAAAATAGTTGCGCAATATATTTAGCTTAGTAATATGTCCGATGATTATTTAAAGAAATATCTTTAATGGTATCATGAAATAATTATAATTAAAATTTTATGTATTAATCACTGATTATTAAGTTTTAAGGTATATGAAAATATTTCATCTTATGCAGCAAAAATTCAATTAAACATTAAAAAGTTTGCCCAAAAAATGTTTCCTCCATAAATAATAAACTCTGTATCTAAACAGTTCAAAAAGTTGGATAGATTTAATTTTATTAGTTAAAACACATTCTTATTGTTATCTATTAGCAAAAATAAAAAAAAAAAATATGATTTGATTGAATGAATAAGCTTATTCACAGATTCGTAGAATGTTTCTTTATTAAAATTATTTTTAGAATGTTTGATTATTAATTATTTTTTATTAGTAATGAATGTCATAAAGTAAAATGACTTAAAGAATTAAAGATAAAATTCTTTCACAGAAATTATTTAATACATATAATGAATCATGAAAGAATTTATTTTATATTTCAATAATTATAATGCAATAACAAAATATCATGATTATTAATGTGTCATTCACCAAGATCATTCATCGATTCTCTGATGATTATTATATAAATACGCGTACACCCAAATTTTTCAAATCATGCATGCGTATTAAAATAGCAATAATTGATAGTTAGAATTCGCTAGAAATTGATGCATGTTAATTTTTGAAGGTTGCTAATATTTAAAAATAGAATATATTTTGTTTTCTCTCTAGATGCAGAATATTACATATTCTCAAAATTTAATTACTCGTACATAGGAGGAAAAAAAAAAAAGATTTTAAAATTTCCGCATGATTCACACGTAATGCAATGTTTACACATTATCTTATCAAATGAAAAATCAGGAAAAATTTCACGCAGAAAATTGTTTCTAGACATTAACATTTTTTTTAAAGGGAAGTTTATTGCAAATACCAAGTCGTTGAATAAGAAGAGGTAAAGAATCGAGTGACTAAGCAGCGTGGAATTTTTTTCTTCAATACATGCTTTAAAATAAGATTTCAAAACACCCTTCCGCTGCGCATGCTTCAAGAAATACAGAAACACACACCTCTGAAAACAGATGCTCGCAGCATGATAAATAAATACCATACAAATAAGAAATGCTCGAACTTTGCCCTCACCTGTACATCCACAGGAGGGGCACCCAAAATTGAACAGTTCATGGACCCCTCGCCTACACACGCGGCTATAAAAGTACCTCTACTATAAAGCAATTATACGCTCACAAGCAACTCCTTCTCATTGAAAAAGAACTCCACATTTCCTTCGGATGAGTCACATTTCATTCAAATAACAAGCACTTCTCGGTCAAATGGAAATAAAACATATATTTTCGCTGAAGTCAGCTACATGAGGTCATTTCAGAAGCCTTTACTTTATTTCTAAACATTAACTTTATACAATTATACAAATAATCGTATAAAGTATAAAGTTTATACAAATTTTACAATTAATTTATACAAATTTATACAATTTTTTTTATTCCATCTTACTATAGATTTTAAGGAAAGTTTCGTGAAAATTTCTATAAAGACGAAACTTAAAAAAATTTAAAATTGTAAAAGCAAATTAATAGTAGTAAGTAAAAGCATTAATATTTAATTCTGATGAGAAATGTATTATTTAATTCTGATGAGGAGTTTCAATGATTTATTACAACCATATGTATTCCGTAAATTGGACGAACATTGCCTTTGCAGTAAAAGAAATATTTAATTTTTTATTAGGTTCACTTCATAAAGAATTAGAACTATTTATAATTTTAAAGTGAAAAAAAAAAAAAATAGTTTGAAAAGATTAAGTATTGCTTTACATTATTACCATAGATATAGTTTTACTATATGAATAGTTTTTTAATAAATATGGAGGGACGTAGCTTGAAAATATCCATATTTTAAGAGAAAAAAAAATCAAATGACGATGTAGATTGTAAATACTTTTAAAATCAGCATTTATCTAAATAAAAGTTATTTAGTTAGGTTATCTCACGACACTACCATATAAATTACAAAGGACAGTACAGAATTTTTCAGAAATAATCATTCAATTTCAAATTATTCTATATTTTTTAAATAACAATACAAAAATGATACGTAATATACGAATGGAAGTAGGAATGCTAAAATATTAATCTTATGAACGCGTTTATTTTGGGAAACGAAATGGAAACAACGTTTGGTGAGCAAAAATTGTACAATTTCAGTTACTAATCACAACTCAGTTGAAATTTCATAAGCAATACAAAAAGATTCTGTTGACTACTCAGTAGTCGCACATGGTATCTTGGAGAAGATTAGGATGTCCAAATAACCAGACGTACAGTATGGTAACTGTACATCTGGTACTTAACCCAGTTACAGTCCAAATTCCAAGATGAACACAAAATGCCAAATAATCAAACGAACACTGAAACGTGTTTGGGAAAATTTTTCCTATTTATTTGACACTAGTGACATTAGACATTAAGTGTAGAATATTTTTTAAAACTGCTACAATTTGAAATTGAACTAATCTTTCTGAATAAATAACGAACAAGCTAAAAACAAGTTAAAAAATGCCGTTCAAAATTTTGTGTACAGTATACAGAAAAGTGAAAGATCAATATCAATTTTAGGTACTTACGTATTAACGGTACCTTGGCGACAATTGTGCCAATAAAGAGCACACGCGCCAACCTCAGCTACAGATTTGGCGGTTTTTAAGTGGTACCAATCTATTCTATTGGTTTGGTAACTAGTAGCTGTTAGATTGACGACACTTAAAAACCGCCAAGTCTGTCGCCAAGGTACCGTTAATACGTAAGTACCCAATTTTATTATATGAACATCAAATAGTAAAAAATTTAGACAATAGTAAAAATCAAATATTAAAAATTTTATTTATGAATTTGTTATAAAAAAAAAAGGGTTGAAAATTCATTTTCGTAACGAGTTATATAATGAAATCCTGAAAATTAGAAATGAAATTTAAAATCTTTATAAAAAAATCTATGAATAGCTAAATACTTTATAACATACATTCGAATCCTATGATGATTAGAAATCTGAAAAAAAATAAGGCACGGCAGAGCAACTTATTAAAGGGAAAAACACCCAGAACATCTGCTGCTGTAAAAACCTGCTAGTTTACCCGTTATTTATTAATTATTCAAATAAAAATAATAAAAACAACCACTGCAGAACCCTATTATTATTGCTTTGGTAGTGAGTATAAATTTATCGGAAATTTATTCATCTCGTAACAAAAATTAATTATACAGAAGGGATACGTATAGATGCACATTTCGAATATTTTTTTCTATAAGATAAGAGGCGTGAAAAGAGTTCTAAGTACGCCGAAAAAAAGTTGCATTAGAACAAGAAAATGGTTCGAAATTATAGAGAGAAACCATTTGTAGTAGTAAAGAACCGTTATAAAGGGTTCTTATATAAAGTCAAATAATAGTATGTAGAAATAAAATAATTAGTACGTAGAATCATTAATGAATTCGAAACCTAAAATAAGAGGGCACAAATCCCATAATGCTACAATGTACAGCCATTAAATATAAATGGCAGTTAAACATATATTTAATTAGTATACAATTATTGTTTTTTTTTTCTAATTCAACTAGAACTTTGAACTCTGGCAATTCATATAAAAATAGTTTCGCTTATGGGCTAAGTACAGGGAATGTAAGAATGTTTTTTAACATAATATAGAGAACGTTTCAATTTTCCCTTCGAATATTCAATCGTTATTTATAATATATTATTATATGACCATTCGTCATTTAATTAAGGATCAGAAATTATTTAATGTGTGTAATTTTCTTGATTGACATAACCCGGGAAGCTATTTTATTAGCTATGATTTTATAATTAAATTATTGAAACGAGCTTTTTGAAATTGAATATTTATTGAGAATGAAATATTTACAAGATCTTTATAATAACAGTGTCATATTTATAAATAATTATTTGTTAGTGTAAATTATATAAGAATTTAATTAAAATCTTTACTTTCTGAAATAGTGTGACATATATTAGTACATTTTTTAAAAAATCGCAATAAATGTTGGCTAAATAATCATTAAAATGAAAATTAAATATGGAATTCTTCTCCAAAGCCTGTTCGAATTTGGCTTGGGTCGAGAATTACACTATGTAAGCTGAATCGATAAAATTAACCACTTTATTAGTTTAATGATTTATGATCACGTTATTCACGTGTCATATTTATAAATAATTATTTGTTAGTGTAAATTATATAAGAATTTAATTAAAATTCTTACTTTCTGAAATAGTGTGACATATATTAGTAAATTTTTTTTTAAAATCGTAATAAATGTTGGCTAAATAATCATTAAAATGAAAATTAGATATGGAATTCTGCTTCAAGATCTGTTCGAATTTGGCTTGAGTCAATTACACTATGTAAGCTGAATCGATAAAATTAACCACTTTATTAGTTTAGATGGTTTATGCTCGTTTTATTCAACTCACAGTTTCCATAAATTTTCAGATAAAATGCGCATGCGTAGTAAACAACTTGGTGGTTTTATTTTCTGAATTAATTATTGCAATTAAGTTGACTATGTTTTGAATCCAGGTACAAATGTCATCTATTTTTTTTTTTTTTTTTTTTTTTAAATCTGCTAAAGAGAACAGGGCAAAAATTAAAATACGCTCGCAAGCTCTTTCATGCTCTTTAGATTAGGGCTGTTCAACACAAGACCACAAGGGGTCCATAGCAGAGGCCAAAAAGAAATTATGCGTTTAGTTAATACTAGAATTCTTACAACATAAAAATGTATAATAAATAATGTTATATTTAATGTTAATACCAATCTAGACTTTTCGTTTTTATTTTATTACAAGATATATCTTAACTCAATTTTTAGATTACTTGATCTGTTCTCCAATTTAAAAATACCAGAAACGAAATAAAATATTATTATGGTATAACATTTTGGTAATTTGTAATCAAAGCACCTTCCTTATCAAAAACAGAGTCATAATACTTGAATACTAACCTTAGCTTCGACTAAAACTATTAATAAACTTTTTCAGTCAAGCATTATCCAAACTAATATCATAAAAACTTTTTTAAAATCAATTAGAAAATCATCTACTTTTTGTCGGTGTGCCCACGTATGATGATTGCAAATGAGTCGACAACAAACTGTCGACATTCTCTCAACAACCCTTACGAAATGATTATAATTAATTCTCCACAAACTATCTTTTTTTTTTTTTATCCCTCTTCCATTTCTTTCACGTCACGTAAAGGAAGAAAATAAAAATTTCCGTCGGATTTCTTTGGGACTTCCATCTTGTTCGCGATCCAGAGAAGGAGAACATCTGGTCGTACAGCCGTTGCGACAGCTTAACACTCGATCCATCTTTCTCAACACTCCAGAACGTGTCACAACTGAGATGGTACAGCCGCCTCACGATAGAACCTCGGTGTATTGATTTAGTTAGTATTCGCTAAAAACGACCCTTTTTTTTTTCTTTTTGTAATAAAATGTTAACACACGCTATGCGAATTCGTGAGAAAAATTCTGATGTGTTTGGTCGATATTTTTTTTAAGCAAGACGTAAAAAAATGTGAGGTTTTTCTCTTAAATCTGAAAAGATTTTTACTATAACCAAATACCAGCTCTTCCACGCTATAGTCCAACACAAGACCACATGCGGCCCATAGAGACCAAAAAAGAAATCATGCATTAACTAGAATTCTTATAAAATAAAAATGTATAAAAAATAATGTTATATTTAATATTATTACCAATTCTAGTTCTCTCATTTTTGCTTTCTTAAAAGATATATCTTAACTCAATGTTTAGATTACTTGACCTGTTTGTTTACCAATTTAAAATAATACCAGAAAAGAAATAAAATATTGTTATGATATAATAGTGTGGTAATTCGTCATAGTGGATAGGTTATTTATCAAATACGGTCGATATTTTTTTTGTTAACCAAGACTTAAAAAATGTGAGGTTTTTCTCTTAATTCTGAAAAAGATTTTTACCATAACTAAATACCAGATCTAGATGACAAAAAGAACTTATGCCTTAATTAGAATTCTTATAAAATAATAAAATAATGTTGTATTTAATATTAATACCAATCTAGATTTTTCATTTTTTGTTTTCTTAAAAGATATATCTTAGTTCAATGGTTAGATTATTTTACCAGTTCACCAATTTAAAATAATATCAGAGAATAAGTAAAATATTGGCAATCGTCAACTAGCGTATCGATTACGGAGTACCAATGGGGATAGACGCCTTAACCTCATCGTCTTAATTCACATCTTTAAATCGCAATTAATTATTGACTGTTTAAATGTTAATATAGGTAAAAAAATATTGTTCTTAAAAATTAAAAAAATTATACTCCGAAAATTAAAATGCTTAAAATAAAATAAAAGTAAGATAAATAATAAAAATTTAAAATTTAAAAAATAAAACGAACTTAAGTTAAAAATTCGGTACAATTATGGACCAGTTGTATATGCTATAAATAATTATTTGCTGAAACGTGTGGAGCATATCTGTAAGAAATATAATTAGTTCAAAAAAATGCACTTCCCAAAATCAAAATTTATTTATGTGTTTTATTTTTTTATTTAAATAAAATATGATGGTATGACATTTTGGTAATTTGTATTGGTGGATATTTTTTGGATTGTAGGTTATCTATCAAACATTCAACTGGTATATTTTATATGCAAAGACATTTTCTTCCTTTAAATGTGACCCAATAAAGTTAAATCCTAGCTTTAAATTACGTGTGCTTCACTCGGAATCAGTAAGTTTTATTCAGCAGATACGTAAGAATAGAAAGCATCATTTTTATTTTCAAGCTGATTTTTAACAAAATTCAGCACTTTTCACATGGATGCATGCAGGGAATTATAATAGCATTAGTTGCATCTGTGTTTACAATTAAAATAATATATTGTTTCCTGTCATATAATAATTAAATTCAAGATAAGCATGAGAAGTTTTAATAATAAAATTGATAACATCCTTAGTTTAATAATGCATTTTGCTAAGTGAAAAGGCTAAAAGAAAAGCAAAATGTGCGAAACGTAAATGTAACATAACACGTAGGAACAAACATGTGGTTTTCCAAACACATACTTTCCATTTGTATTACGTTAAGGAAAAGAACATATTAATTAGCACGTTAAAATTTTTTGGAAAAAACACACACCATATTTTCTCTTTTTTATTTATTTATTTATTTTTATTTTATTTTTAAAAAGAGGTTTACGGCTTTCAACTTGCTCGCTAAAGAGATTCATTAAACAAAAAAAAATTTAAAGACCCCTGATTTTGACAATTTCTCAATTTTTTTTTATTGTTATTTTCCAAATATATAAAGATTCGTTATCTGTTATCCATTTTTTAATAAATATAATAAAAATAAATATTTTATAAAGGTAATTTTACATTGATAAATCGGTAAAAATCTCCTTGTCAATGTAGTCATTAGATGTAATAATTAAGCTATTTATTACATCAATATGGAAGAAACAAAAAAAAAAAAAGTAAAATGACATTCGAATCTAATCTAGCAACAGCCTTAATTTTTTATTGCTTTGGTCTTTATTTTGAGTTAAAAGATTTTCTTCCAAAAAACATTTTTTAACGGAAAAACTAATTTTTTTAAAAATTTTTCAAGTGTAGCAATTATAATTTAAATAAACGCAATAGATATTTAAGAGAAAAAAACTAAGAGATATTGTTTAATCATTATATTATAAAATATAAAAAAAAAAAAAAATACAAAAAAATTTTCTCATTTGAAAATTTTTTTAATGAATATAAAAATAACTGAAATCATTTATATTAATGAAAATAAATAATTTTTGATATTTTTAATAATTAAAAAGTTTCAACTATTACATTAAAATTATTTTCAGTTTTTAACTATGTTATTAAATTTTAAATCGAAGTAAAATTCCAAATTTTATGAATTATTATCTGAATTTAATGAATTCTGAAAGTTATTTAAATTCATTGTTGAAATTAATTAAAATTAATAACAATATATAGCTTAAACTTAAAGGTTTAAAATAAATATTTATTAATATATATGAACGAAATTTTATTGTTCGTTCATTAAAAGAAATAAGTTTTTCGAATGAAATTATAAAGTGTGTCAGATTCTTTCTAAACTTTTTATGTAAAAATTTAGGATGTAATGATTTTTTTTTATGTAACAAATTTAGAAATAAATCGTTTTAACTTTAAAAATTTTTTTTTTTTTTTAAGTGAGTTTTAAGCATAAACTTATTTCGTAAAAAAAAATTATTTTTTCCGACTTACTAAAATTCAAAATCTACTTCTCTTGTGGTTCTTTGTGCTTGGGGACTAGCCCCTCCCACTCCCTTATTGAACGAACTATCAGGGAAGGTCAAAAGGGTGGAGCCCCGAAAATGGATGACCACTGCTGACCAAGGCGATTATTTGTCTCCAGTAGAAATAGGATTTTTTGTAAGAATGCTGCTGTATTTTGATTGGACAATTCTATCCCTTAATCTTCATATTTCTTTTGCAGTAAAAATTTTTATAATTCGATCAAATTTCATTTACGAAATGTTATTTAATTTTTCGTTGAATATTTTTAAAAGCCCTACTTATTCTTAAGATTATGTATTTTTTTACAAGGTGTATACAAAGTTCAGAAATTTGTTAAATAGTAAACAGATGTTAGAGATGAAAATGATGAATTTTTTATAACGCCTTTGAATAATATTTTTAAGAAAAATCTGAGAATTACATAACATCTGCTCTAATGATGACACAGTAGTAGCCAGTTTCTCTGAAGGCACGAGCTAACATAGTTGCTTTAAGAAACTCATAGATTCAATGGAGATTTTCGCAGTGCCTATAGAAAATCCAACTCCCTACTTACGGTTTTAAGACTTTTATCTGATTTGATATATGAAGTGGTGACAGTTATCCATGTCCATAATTATCTTCTTCTAAGTAATCTATGTCCTTTCTGAGAAATAAAGCTGACTCATTGAAGTAGTGACTTTTTAACAAATTATTGTACAAGACGGAGTCATATGAACGCGCACACAGCGCAAATGTCTTCTCTATGAAATAAAGATATATATATATATATATAATGTCAACAATATCTGAAGAAAAATCCCTGTCTTTTCCATTGTTAGACGAATGAATTGATATCAAAACAATCCCAAGATGAAAGGTAACAGAATTTAAAAATTATGTGTTCATTCATAATATTGTTCTCGCAATACCATTCGTAATTTTGTTCTCCAAATAGAAAAAATGGGCCGACTATCTAGGAAGTTAAATAACCAATTAATTTTTTGTTGCATCTATACTTAAACCGTAATTCAAAGCATCTGTAATATCAAGTTTGCGTATAAACTTCGATAAGGTGAACTTGGAAGATTTAGCATTTTTTAATTGATTGCATGCAGGAAATGTTTCAAAACTGATCGCGGAAGTTACAGCATCAGAAATAGTCAGAGAGACCAAATTAATGCGACCTGACTTAATGAAATTAAAGTCTTCCTAGAACTCTCCGGGAGTTATTATCAGAAGAGACCATCAGAAATCCAATTAGTCTTCACAGATGGAAAATAGGACAATTTTTCATGAAATATGCAATTTCTCATAGCAGGCATCATTACATAATTGTGAGCAGCACCTGCACAAGAAACTCGAACTGAAGAAACGAGACAACGAGGAACCCGACAGGGGGATGTCTTCAGGGTATGGCGAAGAAGTCCCACTCATTAAAAAAGAACCCGTGTCGAACAGCTCGCGTGGTGCCCGGTGGTCCCACGGATTTCCAGGGAATTCAAGAAGTCGGAGTGAGCATCATTAGAGAAGTTACCCACGGTGCAGAAGACTGCAGAGGTAATACAAATTCCTTGCGAAGAAAACCTCAATCGAGTTTTTCCGATTCTTTGAAAAAGCCGTCTAAAAAAGCAGATCAAGACGAAAAACTTCGTAAGTCTCATTACCAGCATCCGATGACATGCTTAATTAATAAAGTAACATCTAGCTCATGGGTGGTGAAAATCCTGGAAATCAATTTTAAAATAGCTCAGGTTGATACTTGTAAGAAATTCAATTTTTATTGGTTTAATTTATCACAGAGGCAGTAATCCTAAAACTATGCAAGGGCGACATTAATTCCTACATATAAAAACTAAAACTATTTTAAATCAATAGCAAAAATAAAATATTTTTTGAGCTTTTTAATTATCATCGAATTAAAAATTACTAGCGACGTTTTCTTAAAAACATAGCTAGAAACAGAGTCAGTTGACAGCTACAACCTCATTTTGTTTAAAGACGTTATGTCTACTTGCAACTTTATATTTATCAATAATTCAATGGTTTAGCTTTTAAGGATTGTCTTGATCCAATCTAAGGGTTAGTAAGAAATAAAAAATCACTCAAGAGCTTAATTTTTTTTATATTGAGCATTTCTTTATATGAGATTATCATTTCTGATTTTTCACTCGGTCGGATTTTTCACTCTAATATTGCTTTCTCATGTTGCATGTTAGGTTAATTTAATAACTATTAACGCAAGTCTAACTATTATCTAACTCGATTTTATAATTAATTAAAATTTATTGAGAATTTTTAAAAATTAGGAAAGAAAATATATCTTTAATTTAAATAGTAAATATAACAATAATAAAATAACAATTAATAAAAATCTATAGTGGTGTTAAAGAAATGAAAGACCTAAAAAGAATTGTATGTAATCTTCAAATTAATTTAAACATTCCTTTTCAAATAAATATACCTAAAAGTAACAAAAAAAATTATATGATTCTTAAAATGCAATTTTAATAGCAAATGAAGGATTTTTTCTTTCTGTCCAGGTTGGAAAAGGCTTTTGATAGTTAATATAAGGATTCAATCGTTATAGGAATATTTAAAGCACAATATCAGTATAATCAAATAAGAAATATTCCAATAATGAATTGATTGATTTTGGTTGCACACTAAATTTCTTCTATGGCTTTTATGCATCTGAAATCATACAATTTTTTTTTTAAGTTCATTGCAATTTCAATACGAAAAAATTCCATCTTTCTTTCTTATACTGAATTAAAAATTTATTTATATATTTATTTTAAATTTTTTTATATATGAAAATTTTTGATGCTTTTCTGCAAAAGCAATATAGAATACTTTTAAGTAAAAACCTTAGAAAATCCGATAAAAATTATTTAAATTTTATGTTTTGTTATGGAAATGGAATCTCCATATCTTCTTAAGAGCAACTGCAAATTTAAAATTGTAAACTTTTTCTTTATTAGAAATTGACAATCAAATCTTTTCTTCGAATTTCACCATTATGCTTACTACCACGGTATCATCTTCAATCAAATTTCACTGGATAACAAAAGATGCAAATAATTTTTTGCATCAATATTGATATCCAACAAATAAAATAATAATCATCAACGCACACCAAGTCCTATGCATCCGAATCAAAATCTTTACCCAAAAGCATTTCTTTGTGGCAAATATCTGCAACCATCCCAAAACGCCTACTCTTTTCACAGTCAATGACCGATAGTCTAAAACGGTGAAAAGGTGAACCCTGCGGGGATGAAAATTTGCATAAGAATAAATAAAAAAAAAAATAATAATAAAATAAAAGAATTTTTAAAAAGTCTCTCTCTCTTTCCATCCTAACATTTTGAACGCGCCAGTGTGAATTTTCAACTCAGCTGCACAACAAAGGCTCTTATTTCGTCTAGACATCGATTGATCAATTTTTATTTGCCCCCGATGAATTTTTTTCGTTCCGGACTTTAAAGCTGGAATATTTATTATAAAAGTCGGAGTCTGCAGAAAAAAATTAAAGAAAAAACAGGAGAGATAATAAGTTTGGGTTAGAAAACAATTCCTAAAGGCAGTAATCTTATTAGAGTCATGTTTGTGGAAGAATTAAACAGGTGGAAAATTAAAATTTCAACCGAATAAGAATTTTTTTTTTTTTTCGTTTGCAAAAATGCCAATGAGACTCAAATGGTTTTGAATAAATATTTCAGTATAAAGTAAAATAAAAATAAAAGTTGCATGGTTTAAATTCCTCGCATGAAGTAATTTTATATTCGCTGCATTTTTAATTTTGAAAGTAAAACTTTTATTGGTAATATTTTTTTTTAAGTTTAAAATGCATTCGATTTTAGAATATTAATTGTCATATACATGTATATCAAAATAAAGTAATCAAATAGTCAATAATGCAAAAAAGCCTGATATTTTTTTAATTTTATCAGAAGTAAACGAGAACATTGAAATATCTCAATGCATGAATAATTGGACTTGAAGCAGTTTCAAATATTGTGATGCTCAGGATTCAACTAACCATACATTGTCAGTTTTTTTTCCCCAAGGATTTCCCTTTGTAATATTCACCGTTGTTATTATTGACGCAACAGCCCGATAGTACGCCAAGGCCTTCTGCCTACTGTCAGATTTCGAGATAGGAGATGTTTTCTATTTTACGGAATAGGGTTGTCAGCCTTACGCCCTAATATCTAGTCATATTAGACCGGAAACTACGGTTTAAAGTGGATTCCGAACCATTACTAACACACATGGTACCTCCGAATTAAAACCCGAAACCTATGGCCACAGAGCTAGTCACTCGGCCATCAGGTCCCCTTTGTAATATATATGTTATAATTTTAATTTCATTGATGCATTCTAATTAACTCATTAATAAACTTAAGTAACTTCTCGTTTTTTTTTTTTATTTTTTTTTTTTTTTTTTTTTTTTCAAAATTTATTGCATTAGTTTGATAACTCAATAAATGAAACATCATGTATATCTGAACTAGGAAAAATGATATCTGATTTTTGACTAGGAAAAATGATAGATACATTTTATAACTGAACATTTTAATATTCGTACTATTACGAAAATTTACTGTTTTTTGTTTTATCAGAATACATAATTTCAAAATGGTAGTAATCAAGATTTTAATAAATGCAATATTTCTAGAACGTGCATATTCTTTATTTCAACATGCAGTTAATTAAAGTTAATTCGCATGTCTAGATCAGTTAACATTAAAAACTTATTAAAAATTAATATTTTAATTTTTCTTTAAATTTTTATGTATATAACACTAATTTGGTTTTTATACGATTCTTTCTTTCCTTTTTTTTTTTTTCTTCATTATATTATATCGAAAAAATATAGCGGATACATATCAAGATTTTTTTTATGTAATTTTTTAATAATACCTTTATTTAATTTCATGATCTATTTAATGCAAAAAAAAAGTTTTTATTGAAAAATTTTTTTGTATTAAATAGATCATGATAACTAAATTGAGATTAAAAACTAGATTATTAAGTTAATAAAATTCATAAAATAAAAGTATAAAATATATATTGTACGTGTACGTGCTTAATTAATGGATTAATGGATTGTGTGCTTAATTAATGGATTGTGTTTAAAATAAAAAGGATTAATTACTGAAAGGATTTTTCATTGATGACTTCGAAGTAACAATGACTGATCTTAGATGTGAAATATAAAGTAACTCTTAATTTTACTTTTTTAAAAAACAGTAGATCATGTATAATTCTATTGCAGAAAAAGAAAGAAAAATATACCTAAATTACAGTAAACAATTTTTAAGTCCAGCGGGAAAAAAAAGGCATACAATTTACAGAAAAATTAAATAGTATCTTTATTCCTTGAAGTTTCTGTAGAATACAAAGCGGACACGTTCAGATCTTTTTCTTTGTCTTCATTTGCAATTAAAATAATATTAATGACACATCAGTTAACATGTATTCAAGTAACTTTTTGAATATGACATTTGATGGGTTGTTAATCTTTAGCCAAGATTTACAATAGCGTTTAAACGCTGTTGTGGATTTTCCCTCATTGTTAATGTACACAATAGCCGTAGTGTTTGTTAAAACTAATAAAAACCAGAACGCAGTGTATTCGCGCATATCTGCTAGTGTAAACTTACAAAGAGCCCTTTAGAAAGATGGATAGGTTTATGAAAGCTTTTTAACAAACAAGTCAAAAGCTTCTCACTATATAGTATTTTATTTATATAGTGAGAGATCTTAGAGATTTTAGATCTTTATTTAAGTAAGAGATGGGTAAAGCAAATGTCATGTCTTGTAGATTATTTTCACGTCATCCATGTTGTGTTAGGATTACAAATTTTTCTTAAAACATTATTTTGAGAAAATCTTAAAGTGGAATGCAGCACAAGCCTGCTATGTGGAAATATTACGAAAACATGAATCCACAATTTTTTTGTTATTTTTATTGACTTTATAATTAAACATAACAATTCAGATTTCCTGCTTTTCATTTTTTAAATGGAAAAAAAAAATTATGAATTTGCACTGTAAAAAAAAAACTTGTTTTCGAATCTAACTTTTGCTCTCTCATTTTCGATTTTTTTTTTCCCCTCATTTTTTAAAATTTACGATTCTACTTATTTAACGATCTTATGCTACGATATTTTTAAATTTAATGTTCATGACAATACTATTTTTCTATGACAAGGATTTAACTTTTTTTCTAACTGACTATGAACTTATTTTGCAATTTATAGAACAAATCCCATTGCCATTGAAAAATAATCATTTAGGTCATTAAATATTCATCACACTACATTTATAAACAAAGACCAATATAAATAAATGCATCAAAAATGTCGAAAATCGTGTAAAAACAGATTTTGATAAAGATATATAAAGGGCTATCTTTCTAACTAAAATGTTAAAAGGGTTACAATACAATGAAATGGATTATTTTGCCGAAGTAAACTTGTGTCTAGTTTTCAAGAAACCAAGATCAAAACAAAATATATATATATATATATATATATATTATTCTAGACTTAATATAAATTTTTTAAATTAAAAAATTCTTAATGTTATGTAATTTCATTGTGAATTATTATATACACAATGAATTTGAATTTCACGTGGATTAATAAACCCGTAGAAAACTAACTCGCACATTAGTTCTTCATATAAGTTGTTGTGAACATAAATAACACTTAACTTATCATATAAATTATTAAGCATATTATCTAAAACTATAAATACCATTTCTTACAAAACATTTGAATATCTCGAAACCATTTGAGTGTTAACTCAACACAAAAACAGTCAGAATAAAGAAAAAAGGAGCTAAATGCATCAAGTAGACAAAAACTCTTTAATAAGTAGCCCCTACCGGAATTCTTTAATTAAAAGGTTTAAATGGATTTCAAAAGAATGGAAATCATTAAATAGGGCAAGATGGTAATCATATTTTATCCGATTCATGCTTAACATTTCTTAGATAAATTGTGTTTAGTTTTCAAGAACAAGATAACATCATACCGAGATCTAACAGTACTTCCTGTAGTAGAATGTTCTAATTTTTAGTCTTAACAAAACGAAAGAATAATTTTAATACCACACAAATAAATCTTTTGATAACAAATTAAAACTCATTAACTTCTCAGTTAATTGATGCCACCACAAATGACAATTAACTTATGTAAATTATTGAGCATATCATCTAAAATTATAAATATTATTTTTTCTCACAAAACAGTTTAATATCTATAAATACTTTTAGTGTAACCAACGCAAAAACACTCAGAATGAAGAAAATGAGCTAAAGGCATCAAATAGACAAAAACCCTTTAATAAGTAGCCCCCAGCGGAATTCTTTAATTAAAAGGTTTAAATGGATTTTCAAAAAAATGGAAATTATTAAATACGAGTAAGATGGTAATCATATTTTATACAAGTCCTGCTTAACATTTCTTTGAGATAAATTGTGTTTAGTCTTCAAGAACAAGATAACATCATACCCAGATCTAACAGAACTTCCTGTAGTAGAATGTTCTAATTTTACTGTCCTTTGTTTGTTCTGTCTTACAAAACGAAAGAAAATCATATAAATCTTTGTGATAACAAATTAACACTCATTAACTTCTCAGCTAATTGATGCCACCGTCAATGATACGATTAACTCATCATATAAATCATTAAAACATATCATTCTGAAATCTCTTAATCACTTTTTCCTCACAAAAAACAGCCATTTCAATATCTCGAAATAATCTTAATACACATTATCCAAAACGCAAAGCAAAACGAATCGAAACACACAAAAAAATTAGCCCAGTAAAAAGCAGGCATCAAGTAAGCAGACCCAAAAAGCCGTATAATAAATAGCCCCGAGCACCGAGATCTAACGCGGCACCTTTTAATTAAAAAGTTCAAACGGGTTTCAAAACAGTGGAATACATTAAGCACGAGCACATGTGGCGTTCGTTCGAAGACGCGACAAGAAGCACAAAAATAATAAAAATAGAATTAAATTATGTCAGAACATCTGCTTCAGTCTAGAATTCGCGAATAAACCTAGAACCAGATGCTGCTGCTGCTGCAACTACAGAGAGAGAGAGAGAGAGAGCAACTTGTTATGGATTGCAATGTAAATGAGTCTGCATATGTTTGGAGTTGCTTTTACAGAAGATGACAGAGCTTATGCTTCAGAGAAATTATTTCTTAAGTGCATTAGAATTTCAGAACCCTCTCCCTCTCTCTCACCCCCTTAGAGTATGATTGCCGTTATTTATTCATAAATATTCCTATTCTCGAAGAAAAGAAAAGTGGCATCAGTAATGGGAAGCTGAATAGTGTGTTGACGGAGGCATTTCGACTTTAGAATGAAATTGTGTAGCTTTCGCTCGGCTTGTAATTGGGGGAGGGAAAGGAAGGTTTATTTGATGGATGCACTGAAAAGGTGTAATGTTTAAAAGGATAATGTAACATAAGGTTGAATTTAGATTAAATTCACAAAGATGTTTGTTTCAAAAATTATACTCACACAAATTGGCTTATGAATCATTTTATCAAACATTGTATATGAATTACAATGGAGATATGTCATATGTATATATATTCACTTCTTACCGGCAAGTTAAGTCGATTATGAATTTAATTAAGAGAAAATTAAATTAATGATTGTCTTTTGATGTGTTTTAGAAAAAATTAATTATCGTTTTTTTTTAGAATTGTTTAAAAAGAACACATCCCAATAAAGTAGAAAAATCATAACGAATTATACTTCTCATTTCTTAAATAAAATTTCATTTATACGTAGTCGATATTATTTTGAAAACAATTAAATATATCTAATATGAAATTTTTGTAAACATTTTTACAATTTTTATTTATTACTACTTAATTTAATTACAAGGTAGAAATATAATTATAATTTGTTCTTTTATATTGATATTCTAAATAGTCAATTCAGCGAAGATAGTTAAAAAATAAAATAAAAACAAATTAAGCAAATAGCAAATTAAGAATGTTCTAATACAATAATTGATCTTACTTATATTTTTACATGTACCTTACTTATTTTTAGATGAATTATTTTTTGATGGAATGCATTCATTATTAAAAAAAAAATGAGTACGAGTTTAAATTACGTATTGTAGGATAAAAAAAAAAAAAGATATTCATTGAACATCAAATTTATAAATCAGTAAAAAATTAAAAAATTTTAACTTTATTTTGCTAAGTTTTAACATAAAGATTATTACCTTATAAAATTGATTTTTATTACTTTTTTTTTTGCAATATATGAATAAATATTCTTCTTTAGTATCATTATTAGTTATTTGTCTCAGAAATATTTCCACAGCAATCTGTCCATTTTGTTTCTGTAGAAAATAGTGCATTGAATATAACATAATTTATCATATTATAATTTGATAAATGATTTTAGATTCAATACATTATTTTCTACAGAAATAAAAATGGATAGATTGCTTTGGCAAAATTTCTGAGACAATAACTAGCAATGATACTAAACTATGTAGTTTTTATATACAGTTATATACTTTATTTCATATGTAGATATACTATGTAGTTTTTATTACGAGCGAAACTATCCTATAATCACAAACATATTTTGTTCCTATTTAACGAGGTGGTAATTCATATTCTAATTCAGGAAACTAATAATTAAAAAGTAATAAGATGACTGAATATTTATGGTAACTATTTATATCACCTATGTTAAGCATTTTGCGATGGAATATCTCATCCAATAATGTCTGAAATAGAAATATCATTAAAACTGTATAACTGGCTCAATACTTCTTTTGATGATAGACATTAAAAATTCCTCAAGAAATTGAGCTAAAAAGAGATACGCAATCTAAACAGAGCATTAAGAAGAAAAAAGATGCTCATTAGATTATCGTAAATAATAGAATTTTCGTTTTTTAAAGCATAATTTTTTGTAGAAAGAAAAAAATGTATCGGCAATTCAATACGATGTAAATAGGTTTGAAGATAAACAAGAACAATTAAATAAACAGTGAATAATGTCAATTATTCTTGTAAGATCCCGTAGAAAAAAATCAAAATATTGGGAATAAACAAGAACAGGCTTAACTTGACATGGTGGCTAGATCACAGGTGTTTTCTTTTATCTTTGAAGGTCATGATGGTGCAGTAATCAATAGATCGATTAAAATTATTAATCTAAAATCTGATAAATATGATAATGATGATCCCTGTGGCACACTGAAAAATACTAACATTCATATCTCATATTACTTATCTTATCTCACATGACGTATGTTGAAAATTCGGCTCTGTTTAAAATTCATTCACAATAATAGACAGGACTATCTTAACATACTGGAATCAACAGCAATAGAATTCGGAGGATGGCGATGCATATTTTTAAATTCAGATTAAATATTTTCATGCATCTACAACATTACGATCAAATAAGTTATTTTTGAATACATATTTGATAATGTAGAAACAGCGCATTAATATAAAATAATTGCATTTCCTAAATTTGAAGAAAGCAAATGGTATCTCTTTAGTGATTGAATTAAAATGCAAATTTCTACACACATAATTTTAGCTGATATGGTATACTGTTTTATGTCACAAACAGAGCCTTTTATATCTAAAAGTCTATAAATTACAACTCAGATATACAAATTCGAAAGAGGTTAACATATCGATTTAAACAAACAAACAGCCATGTAATTTGGGTTCACACGGTACAATCTCATTTTGGCGACACGGTACCCGAAATAACACGCTTTTTCCAGAATGCATAATCATATGGGCGTATTAATGTCTCCATCATATCCTGTCAATCACCTATTTGAACAAGAGATCTATGAAGCCATAGCGAGAGAGAGATTATCTTATTAGTTGCGGTAAGATTGTATATCCTGTACGTACTTGTTAGCAGAGCTTCAATCGATCCATACAAATAGAAGCATTTCGCATATTTAGCATATAACCATATGCAAATCAGCATCTTTTGAAATTCTTCTAATTATGCTTAAGTACCTTGATGTAAACCGCCGATGTATCTGATAGGCTGGTTTCCGTTACATCCATTCGGAAATTCGATTGTCCCATCTGGGACCCCGTGTACATATTAACAGGGATGAAACGGCGGAAGTTCTGGGACCAAAAATAAGCCCACAGCACTGCTCCACCATGCAAATCAAACTTCGAAAAGCAACCAATGCTTCATTAAATCGTGTTTATTTCTTCTTTTGTCACCACGTCACGTCTACCCTGATGATTTGCATAGAATCTTCATTCCAGACATCCGTTCTCCTCTCTCGAACCACTATGCCACTACAAAGACAGAAACAACGTTTTCAAAAACTTTTCGAATAAACGGGCTGTAAAAGTATTCGGCCTGTCAAGCGGATAACCAATTAGAACAACTCCATAATGATAAATGACTCGAACGTATCTGCATACATCGAAATGGGCGTTTCATAAGTTTTCACTTAGACATACAATTGTGGGAAAAACGGGTGGTGTGTGAACTTCGCCAGGGCCATAATTATAATATCTCATCCATTCGCTACAGCAACGACCGGTATAGATCATGCATCGGATAGTAAGCATTTTTTTATATTATTATTATTATTACCGCTATGCATTCCTTCAAAGAGATATCCAAGACAATTTTTACTACATCAAATTTTGCGGATCGTTAGGCGAGCTTAGATGCTATCTGTCAACTTTTATTGGCGATGTTTTTTACTCAATTTTCATAGTACGCCACTTTTTGGTGAAATATTTGCAATTATACATTTTGCGAACAATAAATTGGTTTTAATATACATAAATGCAGGTTTTATTTCAGAAATTATTTTAATTCTGCAATCATAATTTCATTCATTGCATATCTAAGAAACCGATATTCTTCTACTTTTAGACGAATATACATTATGCTCAATTTTTTTTTTTTTTTGTTGTTAATAAAACGTTTTCGTTTACTATTATCAACGCAGTAACTAAAAACATTATACATCAAAGGAAGCGATAGCGTATGCGTATTATAAGAACGCTATGGCTGTTCAACTACTGTGTGACATTTAACAATTTCAGTTTTCGTTACTCAGATAAGATATCTGAGAATCTTTTTCTTAAAGTGGCATTGAAGTGATTCACATTTCCTCCGAATCATTCTTAAAACTGGCAAATATTTTCTTATGAATCATGTAAAGGAATAACTCGCATTTTTATTTATGAATTAAACTGTATCAAAAATAAGCTGAATAAATATAGCAAATATCAAGCAAAGATTTTACTTTTATTTAATAAGCACTATGAAATTTAAAAAATTTTTTATATTTAATAATTTTTAGTTATTACTTACGTTACATTTATGTTAGAATTAATGTAAATGTAATTTACATGGGTTAGTTTCGTTTTAATTTAAATTAATTATTTGTTTTGTTAAATAGGAAAACGGTTCCAAAGATAATACTTCGGTTCTTTATTTTAATTTATAAATTACTTAAAAAACATTATAAGTTAAAATATTTTTATCTTTGTAACTGCTGTCAAATAAATAATGTTATCACTAAATACAATACAAAGCATAATATTTATAGAAATATCATCCAATTTAATAAAATTAGTGATGAGTCAAAAAAAAAACTTTCGTAAACATTATTTTTTTAAATATTTGAAATACTTAAAATTCAGGTTTTTTTTTTTTAAATATAATTTACAAATTCGGATAAAGTTCATTATTCAATTATTAATTGATTTTGCTTAATGTGTGTCATTTCTTTTATTTACCAATTATCTTTGTCAATTGACTCGATTGAAAAGTTTTATTTTTTTATGAAATATAAAAGTGATGATTTCATTCAATTCGGTTATAATAATAATAAATACGGCAAAACGGCAAACAATGAACATTAGCGGAATACATATTCAAACACCCTGTTTAACACAAGGACAATAAATATTTCTATGGTGGACATTAGATGTTGAAATTGATGTTATTTAAATTCATTATTTTAATTAACCTATGTATTTTATGTTCATTTGATTATAATAATAGGTCAAATGGTACATGGTACATAGAAATAAGCATGCGATTGTGAAATATTAAAAAAAAGCACAAAAACTGATAAAAATTACACACACACACACACACACACACACACATATATATATATATATATACACTTTTTTTTTTTCAACAAAAAAATATTTTTATTTTACTATTAATGCAATATTGATTCAGTGAAAATAAAAATATCTTATAATTCAAAATTCATTTACTTAAAAACAAATAATTTCATCAATGAAGAAAAAAAAAAAATTTTTTTAACTCTGAAAAGTTTCTAGAGAAATCACATTACGATTTCTTTTCTAAAAATTCTAAGCAATTCTTTCGATATCACTAAATTTAATTTAACAAGTTTTCTCTAGCAACAATGATACTATAACTTTAATTATATTAAAATTATTCTTCCTTTCACTTTTATATATTTATCAACTATTTACAATGTGTTGAAAGCACTTGCAAGTGTATTGAAAAACGGAGACAGATGAAAATACACAAGACATAGTTAATAACATAGACATTAATCTCAGAAGATTTTTATTAAATATTTAACAAAACAAAAAAAATTAGAAAATAAATTTTAGCATTTCGAAAATCGTATCAACACATTAAAGCTATCAAATAAACTGATAATTTATACAATATTACCAAATTTTGAAAGCCACATGGAACACAAGAAATAAAATTATTTTGACGTTTAACATCAAGCAAAAGTACTTTTCTTTAATATGACAAAATTACATGTGTCTGATTATTAGCTTTCAATCATTTATCGCTTTTCAATCATTAGTTTTCAATCATTTCTCGATTTTTCATTATAACTACATCAGTGAAACAAAATCTGTTTCTTTTTAAACCTCAACAAAGATATTGACGGCATTTCACGCAGTTTTGATTTATCATATTTTATTTATTTTAAACATAGTTATATCAAATTGTTGTACCTGGCATTCGATACAATTAAAATGTTATAAGTTTAATACAAATGCATTAATATTTTTTTAAAAAATGGTATAATAATAAATAAAAAAAAATGTAAACAAGATTTTTGTTTCCAACAATATTCCAATAACGAGTCAATTTTCATTTATGTAGAACTTATGTTGACGAAACGAACGATATTCGTTTCGTCAACTACTCATTTGCTTTTGATTAAATATTTGTAAGTTTTTTTTTTTTTTTCATTGAAAAATGCAAAAGACAACACCAAACAATTAAAAATATCGACTTTCGTCAAAGAATGGAGAAAGAAAAAAAGCCAAACACAAGTTGGCAAAGTGCCGAAAAAGACCTAATAAGACCACTACCTAACGTACTCAAACTACGGCGAGTGGTGAAAAATAAATGGCGGTATTTATGATTTAATACCGCGCTGTGCAGCAGACGCCTTATTAAGTAGACACCACACACGACGGTGTTTGCTTAGGTATAAATTTTCCAAGACAAACGGACGCCAGGCAGTCCACAACAGCAGTAAATGAAAAATTTTCAACGTTGTTTGTTGAAGCTTTTTCAACAAGACCGAAAAGGTAAACACTGGATGATGGACAGCCGGGAAAGGTGTGCTTTGCGCATCCTTTTCTGGTGAAGATTTGCAACCACAAATAGTAATAATCGTTATTTATCGGATGGAAGGCTGAAATTAATCTTTGTTTGGCTTTGTTTCTTAAAGTACTTCTTCTGTGGTGCACAAGCATTTTAACTCCCTACCCCTTTTCCTGCCTTTTTTATCATTAAATATTCTAAAAGGTTAGATGAGTTCATACAATATCAGCAACATTTGAATAGAATTTTCTACTTAAAATTATTTTTAGATTTAGTTTGGTTTGGATTGACGTTCTACGGCCATTTTGTGCACACCTTGGGACCGGGCTAACTGCAGTTTGCACATTGCACTAACTGTGCACCGCACACACTAACTGCACAATTTTGGGCTAACTGCAGTTACTACAGTTTGTGTACTACAGTTAACTACCTACTATAACCTGACAATTACTATAGATAAATGATGATAAATATGATGACTACTACAATAATAATCTGATTACCTACAATTTGGTACTTTCAGTTTAACATGGATTCCGTACCACTCACAAGCAACCATGCCACTGCCAGGATTCTAATCTGAAGCCTGTGGTACCAAGGGCCAGAGCGCTAGCCAATTGGCCCTCGGGCCGCATTATTTTCAGAATATTCAGTTTAAAAATCAGGTAATCAGCTTTATCATTAAAAATAAACAAAGCCACAAATAGTAGTTCTCAATCTTTTTACCTTTTCACATATATCCTTATTTCTCCTACTTTTCTCCTTTTCATGAAATGTTTATTATTTACCATTAAATACATTCAATAGAACATCAAATATACTAAATACTATACTTTGATGTTTTTTTCCGTTTATTTCATATTAGCAAATACATGAATACTATTTCTTTAACTCAAAAGTAAAGCATTTAAAATATTAAACAGCCAAAAAAAAGTTTTATTATTTGCAATTAAAATTTTACCAAATAACTAAAAAATTTTAATTTATCTCTGAAAAATAGCCAAATATTGAATTATAATTCACTTTTATCATTGGAAAGCACGATCTACTAGATCATTCTTAGAAATCCATGTTTTCAAACACGTTTTTTGCTTTGAAATTAAAATAAACTTAGAGATACATTTTTATAATTATATTAAAAAGTTTTAATAATAAGTTAAGATATAATTAAAAAATATTTTGTGTTGCCTTATATTATTCTACTGATAAAAGCGAGTGTAATAAAAACTCACATTTTGAAATCATTTAAAACAAAACAAACATATTTTAAATATTATATTAGATATGTGTATTATGCTATGGAATATATAATTCTTCGAATTTTGACGTGAAATTAAATAAAATTGCAAAGTAATGTTAAAATCCAGGGAATATATTTGATTGATTTATTAAGTGTGATAGAAATGTATCCTTATATAATGAACATTGCATGTCTGCTTACATTTTTTTTTTTTTTTTTTCATTGGGATCAAGCATTTATTATTTTTTGAAAATGAAAATTCTCATAATCCTCCCACGACATTTTAATCGTATTGAAATGATATTTTTATAATGATATTACACCTGGCTTCTAAATAATTCGTTTTGAAGGAAAACATAAGAGGGATAAAAGTACAGCAGAATAAAGAGCTGAAATTATTCCACTTACAAAAACGTTCTTAGATCTGTTTCGATAAATTTAAGTTTCACATTAATGCACTGCACGAGATTATAGCCATACCAGAAACCAAATACGCAAGAAATTTATTTTATCTCATATAGTTTACCTTACGATAATTATCGTTGTTTTATTTCAAGGCTTTTTTAAAAAAAAAAAAAAAATCTTATATGAACGTTATATATAGGTTTATTCATATAATTACAAGCATTTGATAAAATCAAAAACTGTATGAACATATATTATGCCTTTTTAATAATTATTTTTAATTATTTCTTTTGTTAACCACGCGCTTTACTAACAGAGAAAAAAAAAGATTTCTCTAACAATGAGTTTTATAAAACGGTTGAGATTAAAGCAACTTATTATTGTTTAAATTATTTTTACTAACTCGGGTTAATTTCGTAATGATTTTCATTTCATTTTGTTATCGATAAAGTTAATCAAAATCCAGTTACAATAATAATTATTATTTTCAGAAATGCGGATGCATAAATGATTATGGTATAAAACAAAAGAATTAGACAATGAGAATTAAAATGAATAATGAAAATACATCGAATTGTTTTTAAAAAAATGTATTAGTAGAAGCAAATGATTTAAAGTTTAAATAGTTAAGATCAATGTCCTGCTTTTCATTTACATGCCAACAACAAACCCGCCAAAAATGTTCAAAAACCAAAAGTTCAAATTTATTTTTATCATTTATTGGTGTTTTTGATAAAATATTCTAATTATTTTTACTATATAAATAACTATTAATGCGCTTCAAAACACAGAATTACACCAAATCATTTACTATTTTTAGAACCATGGTTTGCATTTTAGAGCAAAATATTCGTGAGTTAAGTCAAACTGAATTAAATCTCAAATTCAATTGCATAGCCTGAATTGGTTTTTTAAAGGAAGAATAGATCATGGGGATGAAATTAGGGAAAAACTTATCTATACATGCCGAAAAATCCCTATCTATATATTTGAATGCAGAATGATTCCACATTATTATTATTGTCATGCTTTTCATCAATTTGTTTCAATCAGTTTGTTTCAAAACATTTCTTGCATGTCAAGCACATTTACTCTTTATAAAATATTGTACAATCTTTTTAATTACTTTACTGTGTGTATTTTTTTCTCTGTATTATTTTAAATATTTCATGAAATGATACCATTAAAAAGAATGAATTAAATTAATTTTAACTTTAAATAACTTCTGTTTATAATATATTTGTATTACATTCCACGTAAATGTGAAAAAAAAAAGTGTGATTAATTTTTATAATAAATATTGAAAGAGAAACTTATTTTGTCATTGATATTCTATTATAATCTACAGAATATTTATCAACATTTCTTTCCAAATAATATTTTTTAACGATTAATGTTTATTAACAATTTTTTTTTTTTTAACTTTCAGCAAGATAAATGAAAATAAATAAGATATTTAAAATCTTCACATTTATGCAGATCATTCGCAATTTTTTTATTACATTCTGGTTACCATTTCAGTTAAAATGGTGAATCACATATGACAGTTAATGTGTAATTTAAATAACATAAAATGGAGTTCATATATTTATATGCTTTGTGAAAATCATTTTTGATAAATAAAAGTATTCTATTATCATAGTGAATAAAAAAATCCAGTAGTATTTATAGAAAATTCGTGTGATATTCTATAGAGAAAAATATTTTAATTGTGTAATATACTATTCCATTTACTTATTTTTTATGTTTATTTAAACAATCGATATTTATTTTTCAAACAATCGATTTTACAGCGTAAAATAAAGCGTACTAGTTCTTCGAAGGAAGATTTTATATAATCATAATAACTTACATAATATAAATCTATCCCTGTTTTAATTTCAGGAATTTAATATGAGGAAAATAATAAAAAAACACGCAATTTAGTGAATTATTCAATTAAATAATTTAAAAATAAAATAAAAATGGAAAACAAGGAAAAATTCAATTTGCTCATGAAATAACAAATATATAAAATATCTGATCCATTTCCGTAAAAACTAGAAAAATGTAAAATTTACTTTTAAATAAATAGAATCAATTTCCTCACTGAATTTTTGGACTGCACTAATTAATACGTGTGAATTTCATTTTTTTAATTATTCATATATTGAGTATATGTTGTTTATTCATACGAATGAGATTAAAAAATGATTGTGTAAGCATGTACACATCATAAGCTTATTGTTTTTAAGTTATTTTAATGTTTTAAAACGAGGGTCTTTTTAAAATAAGCGTAAAAGAAAAGTCGGAAAAAAAGTGTCGATTAATTTATGTGATAAATTTAAATAGACAAATCGTTATTTAACTATGATCTAATACTTTTCATTAAATAACTTTTACAAGGACATTATTAAAAACATTAACAAAAAACATTTTTTTTAATACGTGTGAATTTCATTTTTTTAAAAAATCTATTCATATATTGAGTATATATTGCTTATTCATACGAATGAGATTAAAAAAAAATGATTGTGTAAGCATGTACACATCATAAGCTTTTGTTTAAAAGTTATTTTAATGTTTAAAACGAAGCCTTTTTAAAATAAGTGTATAAAAGCAAAGTCGAGTAAAAAAGTGCCATTTAAATTACATGATAAATTTAAATAGATAAATCGTTATTTAATTATGATCTGATATTTTTCAAATAACTTTGACAAAAACATCATAAATGTCCTAGTTATTTAAAAACGTGCAAGCAAAGGCGAATTCAGCTACCAGAATATTTTTCATCGATATTATTCCAACCCTTACTGACAACAGATCGCGCATTCCCTCTTTCGTTTCTCCCTCAGCCGACAGAGGGCGCTGTGAAACGATGCTCCCTCAATATATACTTCGGTTGACAGGTCAGAAGCTTAAATATGCAAGCAGACTGTAACGCGCGAGCCGGCAGAATGCATAACATTAGGCAGGCCAGAAAGAAAGCTACTACAACAGCAGCAGCGACTGGCTGTATTTATGTAATGCAAAAATTACTGACAACGGTCGCGGACGATGGATTACTGAATAATTCGAGCCGCGTTGAAACGTTATCGCGTTAATTTTTGCTTTATTCAATTCAGTTGAATGCTGCGAATACATGCATATTTACGGGAGGTTTAACTTACAGTGGAGAAGAGGCCGGTTCAGCACCATCCCTGATTCTGCTGAAGATGGACTTGAGTTCGGACAGTTGTTCACGCCTCTTGGCTGTCACTTCATGCAGAGCCTGTGGGAAAAGACAAGAACACAAAAAAATAAACGGTAAGTTGATGAAGATGTTAATGCACATTCTGATGTTAAGTTTACTATAGCACTTAGCGTTCGTTAATGTAACATTCGTTTCATGAGATTTTAAGTTATGTATTTATATTTTATAGAATATAATTCGAATGTTTTGTTTATTTTAAGTAGCATTTGAATTTCTTTCTTATTTTGAACCAATTTTTTATTATTTTAAAAATAAATTTTCGTTGAGCATTTTAATAATTAATATTTTTTTACTACATGAATATTTCATAAATTTTCCTATCTAAACTTTAAACGTAATGATATTTATTTGAAGAAAAGATTATATGAGAGAAAATTAGAAAATTTTTATGTCTCATAATATGGAGAATTAATACTGTTGTAACTTGAAAACATAATTTAAATTTTATTAACTAAATGCATGATTGTGAGACACTAAAAAAAAAAAAAAACGTTCAAAGTAATGAACAATCCTAGTAACTATTTACAAAAGGAAAACTACAAAAATCATGTTTGTTTTTTTTCACATGTTGACGAAAAAAAAAAAAAAAAAAATCATTTTATAGCACGTAATTATTCTATTCATTTTAATTTATGTATTCTAGATCATACATTTTTATTAAATTACATCTAAAATACTCTAAAAGATATAAACGAGAATTTTAATTCATAATTATAAAATAAACATACAATACTAAATTACAAACAATTGTGATATTTTTTTGGTACTAATTTAAAAATTTTTTTTTTTTTAATATTTAAATGTAATCCACAAAATAAATTATTACTAAAATTTATAGAATTTTTTTATAAAAATATTTTGACTCATTTAAATGAAAAGATGCATGCATTAAACTATAAATAATTGAATATAAACAAATCTCATATAACAAATTAAGATAGGATTGTAGTATTGATATGTGAGATTAAAAAGGACAAGTAATAAAAACATAACTGTGTATATACTGCATGTAGAATGCTAATTTTTTTGTTTAAATGACAATATTATTACTAATAATAATAGTAATAATGGGATGGAAAAAACAACTAAGTATTTTTTACAGCAAGTTTAACTTATGATCTATTAATTTAAAAAAGTAATAATCTATTTATCCTTTTATAAGAAGTATTGCCTATTACAGCACGAATTTAATATCTGGAACAATTAAACTCATTTTTAACACCCTTTCTTACACCAATGAACAAGTTTTTCCTAAAACATTAATAAATCGCAATATAATTTTTAGAATTAATATTAAATTATATCCTTTCGATGTATTTATTTTTATTTCGACTTTGTAATGTGTTAAAAAATTAAATTTTGTTCAACGGTGTGTAACTATGTGTATATTGCATATAGAAGGTATAATAATATTTTTTTATTTTTTATATTGCATGCTCTGTTAAATATTGTAAGCCACAAAGATCTATCTTAGAAGATAAACGTCAACATTTCTAGAATCTGTAACGTAGTAGCACATTATTCACGAGATATAAGTCCTGATATCTTATTTTGAAATACAAAAGCTAATGCAAACGCATTTGTTTATTCGAAGAAACACGGAAGCTGAATTTTGTTTTCTATCCTAACAGTTGTTTATCATACAATCAATCAGTAAAAGTTTTTCCTGCTTTTACCAACGTGAATCATTGACTGCTGACATTAACAACTTTCCTTTTTACATAATTCCAGGAAAACTGGGTGGATTATTCTTTTATGTGTGGTAATGTTGGAAATAATTCTTTTGTGGTTTAACGTGATTCTGAAAGAATATTTAAACCATTGGTGTCCAACATTTTGGCTTCCTTGGGCAAATTAGAATGGGGAGGGTATAACAATGGGCTACATATAAACTTACATACTGTAATAAAGAATAGAAATAATGCAAAATTATAATATCCATTACCACAAATATCACACTTTTTATTATTTATTTTTGTAAAGTAGATGTTATTCAACATAATAGGAAATTCTATAAAAACTAGAAATGTATATTGATGAGATTTAAATTTCCCCAAAATAAATAAAATAAAATAAAAATATCAATTTTCAAGTATTAAGGATTTCATATTGTGCTACATTAAATATAATGCTGGTTAGTCATCCCAGATTTAAAAAGAAATTATAAGAAAGGAGTAAATGGCTTAAAATCAAGAATGTATTTTATTATTTAAATATCTAAAGCATTATAAAGGAAATGAGATTCACAAAGGTTTGATGGATTATCTTTAAAATAGCATACAGTATTAATTAAAAATACTGAAATATCATATAATAAATTAAAAGTTATTTTTCATCTGCTAGTTAAAAAGAATAGAAATTGGGATTATTTTTTTTATTTCTAATTATTATCGTTAATTAGCATTCACTGATGACATTAGTGAATGGCTTAAAATCAAGAATGTATTTTATTATTTAAATATCTAAAGCATTATAAAAGGAAATGAGATGGACCACAAAGGTTTGATGGATTATCTTTTAAATAGTATACAGTATTAATTAAAAATATTGAAATACCGTATAATAAATTAAAGTTATTTTCTTCTGCTAGTTAAAAAGAATAGAAATTGGGATTATTTTTTTATTTCTAATTATTATCATTAATTAGCATTCACTGATGACATCAGTTGGGGAAGAAACGATGCATGATTATAAAAATCAATTTTTGATATCATTTTCTCAAAAACGAATACTAGTTCATCAAAAAAGTTCTATTTTTAAAAAAAATAAAAATAGCTGTAAAATCCCCCTATTTTTTTAAAACTTTTATTTGTTCCATTTTAAGTTTAATAATTTACAGAAAGTTCTTAGTGTGTCATTAGGAGCAAGTCAATTGTGGAGATTAATTTGAAAAATCCCTTATTTTTCAATTTCACAAACTTCTAAATTAATTACCTATTATTTTTATGTAAAATTGACATTAAATCTTATAAATTACCGCATCAATTGGGTTTTGTCGCAATTCCGCTATAAATTACATTGTTAGTTTTAAAAAAATGTTTAATTTTTTATTATGCTAAAAAAAAATTATTCATGGAAAAACATATACGAATAATTAATGATGTTCTTTAGGATAAATTTAAACTTAAGGATAAATTTTCATTAACAAATCAAAATTATTTGAAATTAATATTCAACTAATTAAATTAAATGAAATAGTTAAAATAATTTTCAATCATTATATAATAGATATAAAATCTTAAATACACAATAAAAATCAAATAAATTGAATTAAAATTCCTTTCTAATAATTATCTAAATTTGAAATTAATTAAATGTACTTTGCTTCTTGTAAAGAGAAGAATACATAGATTAACAAATCTCAGTAAACATTTGTGAATAATAATCTGTTTTGTAATCAAAATTACATTCAGTTTCATAGCTGAATAAAAAATAGATATGTTCTTATAAATGATAATTAGAACTTGCCGTTTAACTATCTTGTCATTATTAAAATTATAAATGTCTTTTATTATTTCTGAATTGGTTTACAGAAATTGAAATTTTTTTAAAATATGAATTTTACTTTTAAATTTTCTCAGATAAGCAGAGAACTAAATTTGTGTGAGTCCAAATGAGTATTCAAAAAATTGAAAAATAAACGTTTTAAGTAAGTGTGCGTAATTTAGTCTTTTATATTAATTTGTTGTTTCTATATAAATTAATATTAACGATATTAATTTGTATAGAAATTCAAAAGAAATAAATGCAGCTCATATTACTTTTTTAGATAAAATTCCAAGATAATCCAAATTATAATAAAATTTTACTCACTATTTAAGTGAATTTCGTGAAATATTTAAACCAGAAAAGATAGTTTAAATTGAATATACATGGATGATTTTAAAAGCCCAATGCTGCGTACGAGAATGTATAATGTTTCAAATATTTATTTTCTATACACGTATAAATTTTGTTTTGGTCGATTTATCTATACTATATATTAACTTATTAACATTTAACCCTTTTATTACTGCTAAGTAGTTAGTCATGCACTAACACACACACATATATATGTATGTAGCTGTTGAAATTAAAGTTGAGTTAATATAAATTTCTTTATCTGAATATATTTATTATTATACTTAAAGGTTAAGTCGAAGATTTACTCATCCTAAAAGATTTCATACTCGGAGCGCCTGTATATTTTTTCCAGTATTGGAAAGCAAATTATAGTGAATGTTAAAAAAAAAAAGAAAAAGGCACACACAATAAATTTGGTTAATGGCACAGCGACCTTTACATCCTTACTCTAGATACACTAAAGAAAGAAAAAGAAAAATGAAAAATTGCGTTTACATGCATGGGAACATGTGCAAGACGAAAAGCCATGAGGAGAGAGAGAAAAAGAAAAAAAAAAAGCCAACGAACAATAACAAAAGCTAATTTCCTGGCAAAAGCATTTTCGCATTAACCCTGGAAAAAGGAGAACTCACGTTGACCGAAAAGGTTAATTCTGTACACAAAACGCACAAGCGTGGTTCGTGCGTGAAAAATTACAAAAATGTGATGTTGGGTTGTCGTCCACCATTTTCGTTGGAAGGCGGGAAGAGGGAAAATCTTCAATTACGACGCAGCTCATTTCAGATTTCCATTATGCTGGAACTGTTTGCGTTTCATTTGTCTTGTGCCATGGGTGGAAAAGAGTACGACTAACTGTGCAAATAAAGATGGCAGCTGTACACGTTAGCGCATTCCATTCGGAATTGTCTGGTTAGATGGGGACACCTCTGGATGCCTGGGCTTCCATTAACATCGGAGTAGCTTGTGCAATGGTTGGTGAAAGTAGTACAAATGGAATGCAATTAGGCATTCAACTGTAGGTAATTAACCTCACTTTAAGAGACACTAGAACAGGTACAACCATTCTTCTCAGATGGTGATGAATGCTTGAGTTTTATTTGTTTATTTTATTTTTTTCTTTCTTCCTCTGTTCAATGGCCTCAACATAAAAGTGGTAGGTGTTTTTAAGTTTTGCTTACCTCAGATAAAAGTAAAACTAGAACAATTAACTGAATGCAATTTTAGAAGGATAGTGCCGTAATCTTAATTTAACTACTCGCATTTTAAAGTTGGAATTTTAAAAGATAATATCGCTGTGAGGTAATTTTAATAAAAAAAAAAAATACTTGCCTCAAGTATAGGGTTTTTCTTTCTTTTTGTAGGATAGAAATGAATAAATTATGCCTACTTTTTATTGAAGAACCAATAAATATATAATTCACGGTAAAGAGATGTCAATAACCATCATGTAAATTGAAACTAGTATTCTCTGAGGAATAAATAATAGTTTTTTGTTTGTTTCTTTTTCTTTAAATTTATCTTTTAGTACTCATTACCTATTAGAAACTCAATAGCAAATAAATTGATGAAAAAAAAGAAACATGAAATATAGAAATATGAAAAATTATTATCAATTTTCAGTTTATTTACTATTGAAGTTCTAATATGAGTACTAAAAGATGAACTTAAAAAAAAAAAAAAAACAAACAAAAACTATTACTATTATTCCTCAGAGAATGCTAGTTTCAATTGACATGATGGTTATTGACATCTCTTTACCGTGAATTTTTTAAAATTCATTATTTTTATTTGGTAGGTTTGCACATCATTAACACGCATTCTCTGAAAAAATTCATTGAAATTTGGCTCACATGCGCTATTCAATAAATTTACATCAGCAATAATATATATTTTTTTTTCATTTTAACCACATATTTTCATTTATCGGTTGAGAAGTAAACCACATAAACTGCATTTGATAAGCGATCAATTAATTTCAGAGGAATCCTGCTATTATTATGAAAATTTATTATTTACAGTGATTACTAATAGAAAAGCTAATTTTAAATTACTATTCATTCTAATATAATTTAATTTCTTTTTCTTTATAATTTAACTCAACCTTCTCAATTACAATTCACATTTGTCTTTTTTTACGGTGTTACGTTATTCGTGGTTATCATCATAAATATTTTTAATCTTTTTATTTTGTTTTCTGCATACATGGTTAATAAATGAGTCTTTAAAAAAAAACTTTTTCATTAGACATTTTTTTTTTTTTTTTAATCTAAATAATTATCATTTCCTGCATATTATCAGTACCATAATTTTCTCTATCTCCTTTGTTATAATCAAATATATTATTTCTCTGGTTCAGATGGTTTTAATTTCCTTTAAAAATCTTCATTTTGAAGAATTATTTCAAGCAAATTTGACATATTTCTGGCAAATTTGGCTTTTTCTCTCATAAAAACTTTTTTTTTAATTAAAAACTTTAAATTAAGAAACACATAAGTATACTTATAGTGAATAAGTAAAATATTGCCACAAATTCATTTATGTTACTGGGTAGCAATTTTATTAAAAATTGTATGGTCAACTATAACTTATAATATACTTCTAAAATTCAGAGCTTTTATTACAAAGAAAATGCGCACGAGATAAAATACTATTTATAGTTATAGTAATAAAGCATTGTAGAAAGTGAAGGCATTCATGAGAAATGAACTTCAATCATAAAAAAGCTTAAAATTATAACAGAAATATCTGAATAATCCCAACATTTTATTTAATCAAAATTGAGTGAAAGTATCCGTTATTATAATAATGTGACTATTTAAATGACAATTAATCAAGATAGCCTTCAAATATGTATTTATCTTTTATTTAAAAAAATATTTGACTATAAAACAATCCATGAAAAGACAAAAAAAAAATTTAATAGATTTATTGAAGTTTTTGGAAAATGTCTGACATTCACACACACACATATATTTTATAATTTTTAAAATATTAAGATATTTTTATATTTTTGTAATAACAATGATTCGATAAAAAGAAGATGAAAGAGACTTCAATTCAAATATGATATTAAAAAAATCGAAAGAAAGTTGATGATAAAATGCTTGTTTAAACTAGACTTTTGTTCTTGTAAAAGCATAGTTCGGCATGGTGCAATGATAGGTTTTTTTATAGAGGAATTCTCCACTTTGAGTCTAAAAGATTTTTTTAAAATCTATGGTTATATAATCTGAGTTAATACAGGTAAAATGAAAGCAATATATATATATATATATATATATTTAGAGAGAGGAGAGTAGACAGATCTTTAGATCTATATACGGTTATATACTTCTATTATATTTAATGCGCTTTATAAAAATATTTCAATTCGTGCATACATCATTTAATTATGTTTATGACTTGAAATTTAATAAAAATACTCGTCTATTATTGAAAAAATAATTTTAATTATTATATTAATTTTTTTTACAACGACGTTAATGCTTTATTAAACTTGGTATAAATTAATGCTTATTTAACTTTGTACCTTTTCATCATGTAAACCTATATTCATTTCCTTTGTACTGCATTCATTATTACCGTCCTATCGATAATGAACATATAGTTCGGCCATCGAATGACAGGAGCATAGACTAATGGCAAAGTCGGACAGATTCAAACAAGAGGCATAATAGAGGTGGAAGTTCATTTTGAGAGGTTTTATTAACAATAAAAATAATTTTAATTGTTAATATTCAAAATTTTAAATTACGTAATGTCGAAAAAAAAAAAATTGGATGAAAAGAATTATACAACCATTGAATTTTTTCAATAGTTGTATAATTCAAACCTGATTTGCGCCGCGTCTATTTGATTAGCAGCTCTAACAATTAATAGATTCATCCATCTGCTTTTAAAACAGATGCAATCGATTGTGTAATTAAAATTGTATGACATAAGTTTTATTTAAAAGCTAATTTATTCAAAAGAATTCCTTGCTCATAGTGCAGGATGTAATTGATATTTTATCTCTATATTTATTTTGCCATTTAGCAACTATATATTGCATCATTGCAAGTAATTTTCGTAGACGGAAAAAAATGATGAATTTCATTAAGGATCATGAAATAAATTTCAAAACTTCTCGTTCTCTTTCCGCATTCCAAATGATCGGGGAAAAATATGAAACTCAAATTATCAACATCATATTAAAAACCTTGTTCGGGTGTTTTCTTTTTTTATTAAATTTATAGGTAAAAAAAATTGATAACCAATTCAGTTCAAAGCAGCCTTATAAAATTAAACGTTCTTTAAAAGTAATAAAAGGGTTAGAATAAATATTTTTGTAACAATAACAATTTTTTTCTTTTACATTATTTCAAAGGTTAAAGTAATGTTAATTTGGTTCAAAATAGTGAATATTTAAATATTAATTATAATATTTCCACACTTATGATATACATTTGAAAAGAAGTAGTGTGAAAAAATTTTTCAATTTTTAATTTCAGTATGTTTAGATTTCGTTAAACAAAGAAAAAAATAATTGAACTACCCAAAAGACATGAAATATTCATTATACAAATAAAAAATTAACATATTATCTTATTTATCCCTTTTTAAAGCCTTTTAAGTACTTTCTTCTGTTTAACCATCATATAATTAAATATGTATAATCTACTAATACATATCTAAATTCAAGCTTTGTAACTTTTGGTTATCAATGATGTAGTAATTGGTTTATCCATTTTCACTTCTATGTATACAAATAACATTGCTTTGTATTATCTTTTCAAAAATTATAGTGACAATCAAGCTTGTAATTTGTAATAAATATTAATTGTTGAATTAATATATATATTTACAGAGATATTAATACAATTATCCATTGATTTGCGTGGATGGTTGCTACCTGAAAGTATTGTGTAAACCAGAATTGTGACTTTTCTATGAAAAGTTTTCATTATTTTTAAAAGTTTAATATAAAATAAAAAAATAGAGAGTAAAACAATTCAACGAAAAATAAAATAAAATAATAATCACGAAAAAATACTTCATGAATTATAATTATTCAATAAAAAAGCACAATCATATACATTAATCTGCTACTAAGACGTATATACATTAGATCATATACATTAATCTACTATTAAGACATATGTACATTAGATTATATACATTAATCTGCTACTCAGACATCTACTACATTAATCTACTCTAAGAATTTATTGCATCAATTAGTATGGGAATTTTTTCTTTTCTTTAGAAAAGATATCTTTTTTCTTTTCTTTTACATTTAATGTTAGAGTTAAAAACGTATGGTATTAAAAGTAACCATCTAAGTGTTAAAAACGTATGGTATTAAGTAACCATCTAAGTGTTAAAAACGTATGGTATTAAAAGTAACCATCTAAATCTATGGTCAGGTATAAATTTCTGCTTTTTGAAAATCGTGTACAAAAAAGGGCTATACAAATCGAGATATTTGAATTCTCTAACAAATTTTGAACATAATTTTCTCTTCCACCTTGTCAGTACATCTCGCCAAACCGCTGATTAAAAGTCTTATATATGCATCTCTTGAAGCCAATTTTCCCGTGTACTCACAACATTTTGACATTCACAACTAAGAGTTATTATGACTTCTCACCTTTTCTCACAAGTCTCAGCATCTAGAATGACGTAACCGGTTTTTAATGTTTCAAAATCCCCAACAGCAAGGGAAGAGAGAAGTGTAAAGAAAAAAGAGAAAAGTAAAAAAGAAGTAAAAGCAATCCGCAACGAGTAAAGAAGTTATTTCTGCATCCAACTGCATTAAGTAGCGTTGACTTCCGAGTAATGGATGACATTCAATCTGTTCACAGCTGCATTTCGACATAAAAGAGGTCAAGTCGGGGCCCGCGACATTGATCATCTTCAGAATTCTTGGGTCTATTGCTGTCAGATTGGCGCGGAATGAAGTGCTAAAAATGCATTACGGCCTGTGATCTTGCCCACTGTTGGTGTCACTCATAACTTGGGATCTGGTGCAGCGATTTGAATATTTGAAATGGCTGACATAATGGACCAATAAGCCATCGTGGTATTTCTTCTGTTGTCATGAATGAAAAGAAATGGTAGACTTTTTTTCTTTTTTCAAATCACGAAGATGAATGAATTGTAAGCCGCTAATGCGAGTAAATTTGGCCTTGTCAACTGTAGGGCTGTTACTGAAATGGTTTTGAAAATAGTCGCTTTCAAATCCGTTAAGTCTTTAAATGATTTTTTTTTTTGTATAGGTAGCATCCAAAAGAAGGCATATTTTTTTTTTTTAACACTTTCAAAGAGATTTTATTTTATCGTTACATAATCCTAAGATAGTTTGAACGTTAATAAAGAGATCTCTACTTAGACGTTAAATCTCTGAGTTCAAATTATTTTTTCATCTCCCCCTCCCCATTCAAACATTTTTTTTTTCTTCTTTCCAAATTGAGTAGTCAACGAATCGAACACAAGTTAGTAGAATACGGCAGCCCAAGAAATAAATTTTCTATGTTTCACTGTAATTCATAGTCATTGATAAAAAAGCATAAACCATCCATGAATAAGTAAAAAAAATTCATCTAACTAGAATTCTAGATTCATATTTTAGATGGTGTTTGTGATTGAATTTCAAGAATTAAAATAGCTTATTTACTTAGCTACTAAGCTATCAATTCCTCGATAATTATTTTATTGCTGTCAAATGAATGAATTAAATGAATAATTTTAAGATGGATTTTGCGATTTTTATATTAAATGTTAAATTTTATTTTTTCTTTATTATATATAAAACGATGTCAAAATAAATAAATAATATCAAATAAATAACATACAGTGGATGCGATTTTTGTTAAAAGTTGAAACACATATGTATTCTTGAGCGATTTTCTATAAAGCTTCGCGTTTTTTAAAGTAAGGAAAAAAATTAAATAAACAATGCGCTCAAACATAATTGCCATATCTCTTTTCAATGATAGCAATAATGAATGTTGAGATGCAAAAAATTTTTATGAAATGCTACTACATTTTTTTTTGAAAACTTTTTTTCTAAAATAAGTTGTTTTTTTACCAAGATTATAACAATATTGACAATACAATTGGCATTAATACAAAAAATAAATAAATAAAATAAAATAAAAGCTCAATGAAAGTTGTGTAATTACAGCTTGTAAAACAAACTTTTTTTCCCCCAATGTACAACAAAATCGAATCTAACTTATTTTATATAACCAAAACAACACAGCACATTTTCTTCTGTGTTTCGAACAAAGAACACAACTCCGCGCTTGCCTACTTCTGCAAAACGAAAAACAAATACTGAAATTCAGAAAAGAAAAGAAATTAAGACCATGAGAGTGAAAATGAAGGGAAAATAGAGAGAGAGAGGGGAAAAAAAAATAAAACCCACTACCCAAAATGCATAACCAATGTTCGATTTTTCATTTAGAACCCACAGCCACTGAACAGAACGTAGTTATGCATTATAGTATTTTCTCTCCCTCCCCCTTTCAAATCGCTTGGCGGATGCGCGCGCATTCCTCCTAAAAGGATGTACAGGTTTCGTGAGGCAAGGGCTAGGATGCGATGACAGCGCCTTCTATCGGAGGAGCCTCTCTCTCCATTATTGATTCGGATCGCTAGGGATAAATAAATACATAAATAAAGGCAAAGGGCTTCGTTATCTCTTTGTGCAGTCCGATTGTATGCAGAAGACTCCGCATAATGATTTTTTTTCCCTCTTTGGATGATGTAGGGGGAAAAAAATGAATTGTGGGATCTCGGTTTGTCTCGAATGCCAGCTTTTTGATTAATTGGGTACGTAATAACGCGTCTTGGGCAAATTGGTGACGATTTTAATGGACATGTCATGTATAGGGAAGTAGAAGAGTTAATAACAAAGGATGGGTTTTTAAGTCGGAACAAAAAATTTATATTTATTTAAATCCGGGAAGGATTTCTAATAAATTTGAAAAATTATTCTTTGTATAAGATAAGAGATATGCAGTAGTTTTAAGGTAAGATGATATGCAGATGTTGTCAATGTTTTGAAGGAAAAATATGTTTTATGATAAAATTTTTATAATATCATCAAAAATAATAAGCAATATTTGGAATTTAAAATACACGTGTGATTTCATAATTAAGTTTTTATTTTTAATACAATCTAAAGTCAGTTTAAATCTCTACTTTGATAATATAAGGTATTAATCAATAACATTCTATTATATAGTTAATTAAAAATTTTAAATATATATCACTATAAAAATTTCCCACTGAATAATTCAAATAATGAAATGCATTTTTAGCTTAAAATCAACTATACTAGTTAGATAAACTTTGAAAAATCAAACAATACTTGTAGAATCAGTACTAGTCACAAATTTTGCAATAGTATAACTTAAAAATTAAATCACTTAAATTTGTCGAGATTAATTAATATTTTTTATATCTATCAAAGAAATTGTTATTTAGATTTTAAACAAATGCAATGCAATCGTTATTATTTTAATAGTAATTAAACAAGTGTTTCAACAAAAATACTATTTAAGCAAAATAAATAACATTTTTTTTTTTTTTTTTTTTTAACTGCAATAAATTGCAGATTTTGCAGAGTACATTTAATTTAAAACCGCATCTCAAATTTATTGAAACTTTTTTCGTTATCTACAAAGAATAGGGTTAAAACATAAACAGTACAATTCTACAATAAAATTAATCTATTATATTTCCAAAAACTTCTGGATTTTCAAATATTGATGCCAAATCTCGTAGAGGGGCAAAAAAAATAGCATCAAATAAATAAAAAGAAAAAGAAATACAAAAACAGGTAAGGGAGGGAGAAAAAAAGAAAGAAAAAAAAAAAAAAAAGAACAACCTTTGTAGCCAAAAAAAAGTTGTTCGTTTACTTTTATTTTTCAACTTTTCTGAAGCACGAAGAGAGAAGAAAGTTGTAGAAATCTCTATAGTTTAACTATTGCACTAACGGATTTTTTTTTTGTGTGTGTGTTCAGACACCTGTTCTGTTTTTTATCTCTAATACAATGCGTTTAATTTTTTTTTTGTTAACTTTCCATCGCTTTTGTTTTGTTATGTACATGAATATCGTGATTGTCCGTAATTGGACGATGTTGTAGATGAGGGATTTTAAAAGTGGAAAGTTACCTCACTACATAGAGCTGGTGAGATTTTTTATTTACACAATTACAGACAGAGAGATTTTTTTAGACTTCAGAAAAAATATAAAATAATCGATGGAATTTTCTTATTTTTTTTATTTTTCAATTTATAGGATCACGAATTTACTTTATATTTGCTATAAAATTTTACTTGTTAATAAATAAAATAAAGTGTATGAGCTGAATTATGATTGCGAATTTCGAAAGCTCATTTCATGAAAAGATATATTTCAAATTTGTCGTATATAATACAAAAATGTACGAATATAAATACTGAATATAGCATTAGGATAGAAATATTTATGTTTATATATAATTCCTAAATGAAATGAAATATATATATATATTAGGAAAAATATTAATTATTTAGAAAATATTAATATATTTAGGGAAAAATTTAAATTGTGCCTATAATTTAAACCAATCTAAACAGAATAAAAACAAAAATAAAAAAACAAAAGCAAAATCTAAACAAAAATAAAAAAAAAAAAGCAAAATCTAAACAAAAATGTATTAAAAAATTTTATCTATTTATACGATTTGCCTGTTCTGCGTTTCCATTTTCATGCACATTTTATATATATACAAAATGCAGTTTGATTTTTTAATAACTGCAAATTCAAGATATTTGAATTTAAAAAAATTATTGGGGATCAGACGTTGTAAAGACAATTTAATATTTGTTTTCTTAAATATGCATTTTTTAAATATTTAAAAGATAAGTTATTTAACATAATTAATTTCATAAATATTTTTTACGTTTCATTCGCTAAGAGAAATTACACTGCTTCTGAATCTATGAAAAACAAATTTTTTTTTTTTATTTGCTTTGACAAATACTTTAAATTAGTGTAGTAAAAGGATTACCTAATGTAAAAGAAAAACAAACCAAGATACATATTTGGTATGATAAATTAAAAGCCATTAATTTCATTCAAAATGTTTATATGTGAATTGATGAGTCATTGCACAGGTTCTGTCAAATCGCATTTTGCAACCTAAATTCTTATATTTGAATTAATACGAATTCAACAGAAAAACAAAACAATTTATTTGTATAAAATATTTCACGAAATTTTTAAAACTATTTTAAATTACGCTATACATTTCCAACAAGTTCTTCCGGATTTCGTTCTGAATAAGTTTTAAATTTTTTTTTTTTTATTCTTGCGCATTTTTTTTTTTTTTTTTTCACATTCCTGTGCGAAGATGCAATTAATATCCTTACGGGAAAAGGAATACATTTTCAATCATATTTTCTTACTCTTTTTTTTTTTATATAGTTTATTAACCTTTATTTACAGGTTTGGAAAAAAAAAAAGAAAGAATAAATGAATAAAAACTAGTACATTTTGTTGCGAACATTAACTATCAGTTTATCTAAAAGCCTCCGATTAAAGTAGTTGTTTCGCAAAGTACTTATTTTAAATCCTCGAATAGTTCTCTCTTTTTTTTTTTTTCTCTCTCTTACTTTTCTTTTTTCTTTTCTTTTTTCGTTTTTTCTTTTTTTTTTTTTTTTTCCTCCCTCAAAGCAAAAAAGACCGTAAAACTTTTAGAAGCTCTACGCTGTTAATCGAACCGCATCTAAATTGAAGTTCTTTTTTTTTTTTTTTTTTTTTTTTTCTCATTCCATTAACAGTTTCACCTATATTATTTCTTTCTTTCTTATATTTGAAAAAAATAATAATTTAGGAAATTGTTTACGAGTGATTATAGAATTCAAATTTACTCAGTAGCATAACATAAGTAGCATATTCAGTAGCATAACATAATACTTTTTTTTACGTTAATTTTTTAAAAAATAGGAAAATATTCAGCAAATTATATAATTTTATCGCAGTTGTTTATTTGTGCAATAAAGACAAATTTGACAAAAAAAAAAAAAAAAAAAATTATATAATACAGATCTAAAACTTTATGAGATATTAAAATAAATAAAGTCATTGAAACCAAATAAGAATAAAATTTAAATGAAAGAAAATCAAATAGCAAGCCAATATGGAATGTGAATAAGAACACATGCAGAACATTGACCGTCTTTTAAATTAAAAAAAAAAAAAAAAATCAGTTAGAACCAATTAGAAAAAAATCTAGTGCATTAAAAACAAAATAGATTTGTCATTGCCATTGGTTTTAAATTATGACTACACAAAATCTAATTAATTTAACATCTACATCGTTTTTTATTTAGTATGGTGAATATTAAACGAATATTGAAAGCAAAAGATTTTTGAATTAATATTAAAAAATAATTGATTTGTCATTGCCATTGGTTTTAAATTATAACCACTCAAAATATAATTCATTTAATATCTAAATCGTTTTTTTTTTATTTAACATGGTGAATATTTAAGCCAATGTTGAAAACAAAGAATTTTTTTGAATTAATATGAAAAAAATGGATTTGTCATTGCCATTGGTTTTAAATTATGACTACACAAAAAATTAATTTAATATCTAAATCATTTTTTATTTAGTCTGATGAATATTAAACGAATATTGAAAGCAAAAGATTTTTGAATTAATGTTTAAAAAAAAAAAAAAAAAAAAATTTTTTTATTATTTTGTTAAAACATAACAAATGACAAATTTTTCGTGATTTTTGATTACTCCTTACAAAGACATAAATAAATAATAATGGACTCATAAAAAAAAAAAAAAAAGAAATTTTTTTAAAGTTATAAGAAATAAAAATCTAGAATCTTTTTGTTTTTTACAACATAAGAAGATTGTAGCGGAGACAAGCCATGCTAGAAACCTTGTCACTCAAAGTGGTCAACCCCGAATGATCACCAAAAGAAAACGTCATTTCGCCAGTCCTTTTCGACTTTGACAAAGACCCAGAACTCATTGAATACGAAAGAAGCCTAGCCGGCTATCCATTGGCGGATGCTTGTCTTGTAAATGTGCTGTAGGCATGACCTCATTGGCCCTGGTCAGTGAAGCGACCCTTTGGTGTTCCCATGGGCGCCAATGGAGGGTGGAGAATGTGTAGAAGAAGCCAAAGGGATAAAGAAACATGGATCTTGAGCGATTTTTAAATGGCGAAAAAAGGGGTTGGGTTTTTGTGTGTGTGTAATCACATTTCCCATGAAAGGAATTGTCACATGGGTTTTACCTCAATTAAAGATGCGGGAAAAATTGTTTCCTTTCTAGATTACAATGAGTTATTGTCGAGTAAGAAGATGTGTATGTAAGCAGGATGTGATTTTGAATGCCCAAATCGGTGACACAGGATTGTTTCCTTAAATGTGTATTTCTTGAACTTTGCAAACAAGTAAGAATAAATAACAATAATAATAATTGCTATTAAGAATTTCAAATGTGCATGAATCGATGGCATTGGATTGTTTTCCCATTTGTAAATGTTGTATTGAACTTTGGGAGCAAGAAAGATTAAATAACAATAATAATTGTTGCAAGAATTTAAAATATTGTGTGAGTTTTTCGATTGAAATGGCATCCTATATACAATATGGATTCGTTACTATATTATTGGATAAAGATTCGAAGAACAGAAAGAATATATATATTTTTATTCCAGATATTAATATTACGAATGATAAATTCAGAATATTATTTAATTTCGAAAATACTATAAATATAAGTATTATAAAAGTAAAACAAAAGGCTAAAAATATATCTTTGAACCGCTAAATTACTAAAATAATATTTTAGAATGCATTTCTATTAAAAATATTTTATTAAGTTATAGTTTTTAATTTATTTATTAAATTCTAATTTAATATTTTAATTTAATAACTGTAAAATATTTTTTTTTGACATGTTGTTTATTTTGTCTACACTTAAAAATTTTAAAATACATTAATTAAAAAAAGGCAAATATTAAAAAAAAAATATTTGTTTAGATATTTTATTTTGATAAATGTAAATATTTCACAACAATTATTGTTACTATTGTCAATGAGCTATTTGAAATTAACTCGGTAACTCAAAACTATAAAAACAATTGGATACAATTTCTTATGTTTCTGTGTTAAAAAGTATTTTAATATCAAAAATTAATAATATTATTTTTTAAAAATTAATATTGCATTGCATACCTTATATTTCTCAAAGTATTAAGATTTATTAATTTAATAACTTAAGCAATTCTAGAAAAATAATCAAACAATTTCATATAAAGTTTTCCATTTTGACACATCTGTAGATCCAATTAGGCAAAGATGATTTTACAAATATCATGTGTAATCAATGTAATAAAAATAATTAATAAATGATAATTAATAAATGTAAATAAGCATAATACAAAATGTTTATTAGAATACATTTCGTGTTATCATCGCGCATTTAAATTTAAAAACGCAACATTCTCTTACGTACGAAACAACAAACAGCATCAATATTATATATCTCAAACAACGCATTAACTCTTTTAAATAAACTGCTACTAAATAGCTCAAATAATCACAGCCAAATATTTACTTTCATCTGCAACAATGGCTTACTCAAATTGAAACCATACTTTAATAATAATGCCCGTATCGCTTTACTGATTGAAAACTTTAACGAAAGCATAACATTTTGTATCAACACTAAAGCCTTACACATGAACAAAAAGGAGGCCCGGATCTTAATGCAATAATAACTCTCCTTTCATTTGCATCTTTTCCAATAGGCAAACTGGTTCACATAATAAATGCTGGAAATCCTATCTTCCTCCCCGAGTTGAGAGAAATGCACATTGGCACATTAAATCCATGTCAAGAACGAACACCATGATGAAAAGGAGAAAACTAGTGGAGGAAAAGGTACCAGTTCTCTCTCTCTCTCTCTTCAAAATTCTGTGTTTGGAGATTATTTGCAGTGCTGTGTGGGGTGGTGGAAGGGGTGGTAGAACGAACAATTCAATTCAATTCAATTCAAAGCACTCTCGCATTAAACTGCGTGTGTTTATCGTAAATTTGGCAGATGCGACAGTAGTGGAAATAGGATTTTAAGCAGGAACGGTTGGTTGGCTTACTGGAGGAATGTGGAGTAAGTAGGAAGAGGGAAAAATTGTGTTTAAACAAATGCATTATCGGGGTTGTTAGTCTAGTCTAGTCTAATTTAAATTAAATGACCTGCTTTTGTTATGAATGCCATTTCGTCTCTTTCGAGGACCTATTATCCATTGTTTTCCTTTCCTGCAAATGATCTTTTCGAAAGGCATTCTTAAAAAAGAAATATTAAATTTTGGTTTATAAATATTGCTTCTGTATTTTGTAATGCATGCAAAAGCGTTTACCAAATGAATTATTTAAAAAATCACTGGTATTTAATTAATTTTCTTTTTCTTCTTTATATGTCCTTTTTTTCCCCTTTCCAAAAAAAAAAAAAGTTGTTAGCGATAAGGAAAGAAATATAATTGTGATTAGCTGGTATAACAATCCGGTTATTTAATTCATTTATATCCAATGACCTCTTCTTTTTAAAAAAAAAAAAAAATTAGGTTAAAAACGATTTGTTAGCTTTGTTATTTGAAAACAAAATTGTATAATTATAATATGAGTTCAAAATGGTATTAATGAGAATATAAGTTTAAAAACAATTAATAACACAAATGAAAATTGCATAGTGCATAATTGCATTTTATAATAATTTTTTACTATGTTTTACAGAATAAATGGATATAGTTTATAACCTGTTTAATAACATCAACTTTTAAGAATGTAATCAATAATATTCTAAACATATTTCTCAAACACTTGTATTAAAAAAAAATATATTCTATTGTTCCCTCCAGCACAGTCGTAAAATCTATTTTCTGCTGAAAACAACCTATAACATTAAAGTTTCATTTAATTTCAATAAGAAAATTATTATATTTATCTTAAATCCAATTCATAAAATTATACGATGGTTTACATATGCAACGATTGAGCATATATTAATATCTCTTATAACTTAAAAGTAGTTCCAAATTTTTTTCTGAATCCATTCTATTTATTTTAACTTTAATAATTTTTATAATAAAACTAAAGCTTTATAAGAATACATATATTTGCTGCTGAAAAAAAAAGTTATTATTGCGCACTAGAAATAAATAAGACTTTCTTATGAAATATTTCTAAAACTCAACTAAATCCTCTTGGATATTTCTGTTTCAATGAAACTTTTAAAAGCATATTTATTTAATTAACTGGTCATCATTAATCATCGTGCACATTTAAATCAACATAATAAAGCTATTCAGTTTTATGTAGTAATTTAACATTACATAAAACTGAATAGCTCTTTTGTTTGATAAATTCTCTTCCAACCAAAAAAAAAAAAAAAATAGCTCTGTGTCAGAAACAAGTTATACTTTCTTTCGAGAGTGTTTTAAGTTTTCCATCTCACAGACCATTTCTTCGCACGCAGCAATCCCAAACCCTGGGCCCCAATCGAGCCCTTCTTGGGGGGCCACCTGTACGTACCCTTGCCCTTGAACTTGCGCCTCTACATCTTTCCACCCCTTGCCCGGGACCTCTCGAAGACGGATAGCCTTTTTTTTTTTTTCTCTTTACCCTCAGCTCTCTTCTGGCAGGGTGCATTTGACGGAAGTAAAAGTTAAGATATACCAGGAAAGTAAAGTGTATCTGTGTGAGGAATAAGAAGAGAGAACCGAGTTTCCATGAAGTTGGCTTACGAAGTAATGTGAAAAATAAATCCATCAAAAACTTTTATTATTATTATTATTATTATTATTTTAGTTTAATCCAGCATACATGAGAATATTTAATTTTGAATAGCTAGTAAACAGTATAATTTTCAGTTATACATTAACAAAATGAATGTAATCAAAACATAAAATTACAAAAATAATTAAAAATCAAATAAATTTACGTTAAAAAGTTTAGTTGTTTTGACAAGAATATTTCCATTTCATCAAATAGGAGTCGCATAAGCCTTTTTAAAAGGATATGCAAGGAAAGTAAAATATAACCATGTGTTGAAAGAAAGTCAGAATGGTATTTCTAAAGGTTTAGAAAATGTGGAAGAATAATTATTCCATAATTCGTAATGTTATAAAAGGGTAGATTTAGGGTAATGTTATAAAAAGGTAGATGATACATCTACCAAAATACACTGTATTATTCAACGAAAATTACACATCGGTATGATGAAGATAATCGAAAAATATAAAATACACAAGAGCAGTGTTTTCCAAAATTGATGTTACTCCAAATACAAGGAAAGTAAAATATAACTATGTGTTGAAATTCAGAAAGAATGATATTTCTAAGGGTTTGGATAATGTGGAAGAATAATTATTACATAATTTTTTAATATTATCAATATTATTTTTTTTTTAAAGTGTAGATTTTTTGATACATCTACCAAAATACACCATATTATTCAACGAAAAAAAAAAAGAAATTACTATGATGTAATTAACCGAAAAATATAAAATACAGGAGCGGTGTTTTGGAAAATTGATGTTACTCCAAATATCTAAATAATTAATAAATAAATAAATAAATATTTTGCAATTTAGAAATAATATTAGTTATTTTCCTAAACTTTTTTTAGTTTATTTCTTGGAACTCACATTACTTTTATTTATAAAATAAAAATGTTATTCTAAACAAACAATTTTAAATATTGATCATTAAAGAACAATAAAATTAAAATCTAAAACTATCTATAATAGAAACTAATACTTAATAGATTTCTTGTGTATTCCCGTTATTGGTCAATTTAGATTTAAATTGTATTGTATTCATTTTAATGACTTATACATTTCAGTTTGTTAAGAACATCATTTTCATTGCATTATGTTGCAATCGTTAACCATTTAAATAGGGTATAATTTAGCATATGTTAAGAAATTTACGTTGTGCTTAGGAGAGCTAGGATTTTATTTTATTTTTATTAACTGAATATGATTTTATTATATTTATTTTATTTTAAATGTTTTATTAGATTATTGCGAAATTTAATGACAGCCTTTTTTCTTTCTGTTTAAGGATTTTTACAAAAAGAACCTTGACACAATCTATTTTTCAACCTAATTGTTGACTATCGTTTTTAATTCACTAGAAACTTGATCTTTGTTTATTTTTCAATTAGTTATCTTCCTATTAGTTATTTCATAAAAAAGCACATTTATTTAACCTATATTTTATATCACGTTTTTTTATTGGCAATTAAATTTCCGGTTTAAATTGAAATGAATGAATTTTGTAAACACACATACATGTGTATAAACACTTCGTATAGAAAGTCAGTGTGTACATATATGTATTTACGTCTTGAAGGCTTGAGTTTATCTTCAAGATGAGTTTTACTTCTTGCCATTTATTCAGTATTTATGAACAAAATTAACCGAAAATTCTTTTCTTTTAAAATATTTTAATGATTTATATATTTGAATTTCTTTGATAAGAATATAATTTTCATTGTATTATTTTGCAATCGTTTACCATTTAAATAGGGTATAATTCAGCACATGTTAAGAGATTTCAGACATTCTAAAATTTATAAAAATAAATCAAAAACAAAATGTAGTCAAAATAGAAAGTTATTATTAAAATGTTGTTGTTTTCCAATGATATCTTTATGTTGCTACAATTGTAGATACTGATAAGATATATAAGCTTTACTTAGAATGCGCCACGCGGGGTTTGCTATGTCATTCACATTCTAATATATGAATATTTTGCTAACATTTTATATCAGAAAAAATAGCGTTGTGATTAATGGCATATTTTGAAATGTGCTGTAAAAGCACTTTTAGGTACTTTTGAAATTCCCTCTTTTTTTTTTCAATAATTTCTTGTACATGAATCTATTCATGATCATTACAAATTTTTCCTTTCACTAACTTTTCCTTTTTTTTTTTTTTTTTTTTTTTTGCGTGTTATGACATAATGTACTAAATTACAACACAAATTTTAAAACGGTTTTACAAATTTTAATTCTTGAATCCTAAATTTTTATCCATTTTTATGTTGATAAAGATGTATATATATAATTTTCTATTGAATCTTAACTATTAATTATTATAAAATTAGGTTTTTTTTTCAATGGATTTAGCTGATAAACGAGATTCACTTGCACAATAAATTCTTTTAAAATCAACAATATATCCAGTTATACATTTACAAAAGATATCCTTCTTCCATATATATTTAGCAATTCAAAAGCCTTTTCTTGTCTTCATTGAATCTTAAATATTAATTTGTTTGCAATAAAAAATCAGTTTTTTTTTTTTCGATGGATTAACTGATCAACGAGATTCACTTTCTCAATAAATTCATTTAAAATCAACAATATATCCAGTTATTATCCAATATAGCCTTATTATCCAATATATCCATTTACAAAAGATATCCTTCTTCAATATATATTTAGAAATTCAAAAGCCTTTTCTTGCCTTCAATGAATCTTAAATATTAATTTATTTGCAATAAAAATAAGGGTTTTTTTTTTCAATGGATTAGCTGATTAGCTTTTTCAGTGGATTAGATATCACTTGCTCATTAAATTCATATAAAATCAGCAATATATTCATTTCATTTACAAAAGATATCCTTCTCCAATGTATATTTAACAATTCAAAAGCCTTTTCCTGTTCAAGCATTATGTAACTCTCATTAAACTACTTGAGGGTATCTTGGTGGTTATGATTCAGGCTTGTGGTTTCCTGAAAGAACTATTTCCGCATGGCTATAACCATTAAAACAAAGGCACTTGTTTTGGGAGGGGGGTCACAGTTGCTTCCCAAATCTCATTTAATTCATGCTTCGCTGCATTTTTGTGTAGAAAATAGAACTCTGCCGATTTGTTGATGGCAAACGCGTTATTTCCAACTATTTCATGGAATGTTGAAATGTTCTTTCTTGGTTATGTTTCATGGGATTTCTGTTTGTAATGTTTCGTGGTAATGAGTTCCGTTATTGAACAGAATAGTTTCATAAAAATCTAGCAATTATTGTATTAAGACAAGGGTTTTCAAACCTTTTGACTTCTTCGGACTACATCTCCATGAAAAAAAAAAAATGTCTCAGAGTCGTACTATATTGTTAATGATAGTTGTTAAAATAATATGCTGAAAAGTATTAAAAAATCATGTATTATTTTATAACTCCCATCATGAAAAGCAAGAAAAATGTAGTAGCTTACAGCATTAACTATCTTTTTGACTTCATTTCGTTAAAAAAAATTTTTTATTTTAGTCATTGAGCATTAATAAATTTTGAACATAATAATGATAAATATTTTAAAAATAAATAAAAGTTGTAGATGTAGGTAGGTATTTAAATGAAATTGTGTTTTATGATATATATATACATATATTTATGCACAAAATTTAAAATACACAGTAAATAAACATTCATGGTATTCTTTTAACATTATTGTAAATTAGTATTAAGCTTATATTGATTTTAATCATATTAAAAAAATATCACATATCAAAAGAAATAAAAATAAATATTCAATCAAATTAAAAACTGATTTGATCCAATGCTGTATATTCAATATGTAATAATTTCTTCTAAGTGATTAATTCAAGGATTTAATTTTATAATGAATGCTCAATCAAGGATTTAATTGTATAACTATGAGCATCATCAGTATTTATAATTAATATTTATAAGAAACATTTTTGGAGAATGCAATTTTAGAGAAAGTTTGATAAGCAATACAGGATGTTTTTTATTTTAATGAAGTAAAACTCTTTTATTTTGATTCTGAAAAGAAAATGAAATCTTCATCATCCTTGAAGTTATTTCTTTCTGTTATTATTGCACAATAACTTCTCGCTATCTTATACAGATTAGATCTAAATTAACCAACCAAACACTATATCTCCCAACATTTTTATAACCAATCCTCGAATGACTTCAAGACATTGCTGCCTATAAAAACTATAATATAACGAAATAAAAAGAGACTTCTAGTAGACTCTATTCTGGCACTTAAGGAGATACAGTACATAAAAATTTATTTGAGGAAAAAGTTTGCTAGAAACTTCATTTTTGCACGCAGATCTTGCGCTCCACCGGTGATGCTTTTTAAAGCGTCTGTTCGGTATGAAAAATTCCTGTATATCCTATCTATTCCTTATCTACAGGTGAATGAAAAAAAATGGCCGGAGACGTATTAAGTGATCAAAAGAAGGCTGCGCGTGCAGACTGTGTGGCGAAGGAAATAGGTTGTTATCGTTTGAAGACAGACGATGCGTTACGCTATCTCGCAAAAGCCATACACACACGGATTCGTTCACGTGATGCAGATGCTATACAATAATTTAATACAAAGCATTTCTTCATAGGTCAGCTACGTGAGAAAATATGACGAAATAACGTGTTGTCGATCAAATGGTGATTTGTATTGCTGAGTGGTTCTGACGAGTTAACGTTAAAGGAATCCCTAAGCTTACGTAATAATTAACGATTACGATTAAAATGATTTATTTTTTCCATCTTATTAATAAAATCATCTGAAAATAAATGATGAGCATAGTTGCTCGTAAATGTTTTTACAAATAATATTTCTTATTGATTATTAAAACTTTGAAATTGTATAAAGATTTAGTTAAAAGAGTAAGATATTTTGAAGCTTATTTTAACGGTGATTATTACAAATAGTCATTATGATAGATGATTATAATGATAATGATGATTAAGGTGATAAAATGATATGGTGATATATAATGATTATGATGATTATGGTCATAAAATGATGTAATATATAATAATTATGATGATTATGGTGACCATTTGAAATACTCATCATAAGAGTTATTATAAATAAAACATGATTTTTTTATAGTAATCAAGAAAATATGTTGAAATAGAATTTTATCACATAAAAAAATTATGCATTCTTTAAATTTAATTATCAAACAAAAATATAATATTATTCTTATTTTTTAATGACTAAAAATTATGATTAAGCAAAAGAATCAAATACTTTTACTTACAGAAGTAACATTAAAAAGTTTTAAGATTTCATACATTTTATCTCAGATTATATCATTTTTCATACATTTTATATCAGAAAAGATTTAAAATCTTTACATTAAACAGAATTTTTAGTTTAACATACATTTATTCAAATTATTGTGATAATAAATTGTTTTCAACTTTAAAAAATTGTTAAAAATAATAATAATTAATTTTTCATAATCTACAAAAATACATTACCAGTTTTACATATCTACAAAAAATAAATTACAAGTTTTAACTCATTTAACTAGATTGTTCCTAATAAAAAAAAACCCTCACATGGTACAAACACTTTTATTTAAATGGTTTTAAAAAATTATTAATACGTACGAGAAATTAATCAGAAAATCAAATATATGTAATGAATATTTGTAGTTTCATCATTTTTTTACAAAATAAATTTAATTAATAATTTGACCATAAAACGTTTGATATGTCAGTTGCAAATGTGTATTTAATAAGAATTTCTTAACATATACATCGTTTTAAGATTTTCAGAAGCAATCGATCTATAATTTATATTAGTTTAATCCTCATTCAATGATTACAATTTGATTATCTATTTAAGTTATTAATAATAATAATAATAAACACTAATCCATTTTGCACCCAAAGGAAAAAAAAAAGATAATATAAGATATATAATATATATAAAAGATATATAATATATATTTATGCATAATTGTAAAGTTAGTTGATAGCTTTTTACATTTTTATTATACATTTGTTCTTTCAACTTTATCGTCATATACGCTATGTTTACTGATTTGAACTTGTTAAAAACTAATATTAGCGATATAGTATTTTTAAAAATCAAAATAATTATTTAGCTCAGATTTCGAATATTTTAAATTCCTGTGTTACTTAAATTCTCGAAAACACTTTAATTAAAAGATAATTAGTTTTTTATCATGTATAATATCAACAATTACAAACAAGATTCAACTTTTTTGAAGGAAAAAAAAAACAACGTATTATTTTTATACATGAAATATGAGTACATGATGTATCAAATATACCAACGTAATATTATAGTCGTTATATGATACCACATCAGCACGATGATATCTAGGAACTCCCATATCAGTTTAATATCAATTTTATATTACTTAGGGCTGATTTAAATATAAAAAGGTTTCCCTCTGAAATTAAACCAGACAACACGATACCTACCACTTAATAATAAACTAAATATTTCATCCAGGTTCTCATATTATGTTAATCGAGAAGCTCAGTTAAGATAACTGGTACTGGATAAGATGTACAATATGTCATTAACAAAAAGATTTATCACTTACAAAGCAGACCATCTAAAATCTGTTTTGCATAATAATCAGGAATATTTAATAATTTCGGGATCATCTTACATTGGGAGGTTATTTTCATGCAAGGTAATCTTCATTATTCCTTCCAACCAGATGATCTATCTCTCTGTATAAATCTCAACTAAATTTATTTTTTTTGTGGGTTAATATGCATTTAAATTGATTGATGGAAGGGTTGACCAAAATAATAAGGTTAAAAAATAAAAATAAGTTTAAGCTGTAAAGTGGGAGGTGTGAAATAATTTTTCCCCTGTGTGAAATCCAAAGCATGTATTTTATCTATCCGAATATTTTTTATGTAATACGAGTACATAATATTGTTTTTCATAATTAAGAAATGATATCGATACGCTTAATGCTAAATAAATTGAATGTAAATTAAGCTTATTCTTAAAAACATTCATAATTCAGGTTAATATATTTTTTTTTTTTAATCTTTTAAATCTTTAGAATTATTTCAGCATTTATTAACATTTATATATTATTTAAAAATATATATTTATATTTTTGTGTCGTACAAAAATTTATTTTAATCCAGTAACACATTTTATTATATCTGAGGTGGTTGTTTGATTATTTTAAAAAATTGTAGCACCCTGTATAGTAATATATATATATATATATATATATATATATATATATATATATATATATATATATATATATATATATATATATATATATATATATATATATATACTATGGCAAATGCAAACGTGAAACAATTTGTCTTAAAACTATTTTAAGTCAGCAATAATTAAAATTAAAGTACGTAATAAAAATATAGATAAACAGTTATTAAAAAAATTGATAAGAAATTTTTAAAATACAATTTCAGTTGAGGATATGAGAATCTTTACTTTGCTATTTTAAATTTTTAATCAAGTGAATTCAACATTTCGAATAGATTTTTCTTTGACTTTCAAGTAATATAGTATTACATAAATGTAAAATTTTTCATTTTACTATTATAGCCATTTTCAGTATTTTGAAAATTAATTAGGGTAATTAGCTTTAAAAAATTGGTGATGCTATCTATCTATATATACATATATATATATATAATAAAGATAGATAATGGTGCTGATATGTTGTTTCCTTAACAAGATATTGAGAAGTTCTGAAAAGTAAGACGCACGTCAAAATACGTACTGATATTTTAGACTTCCATCTAAAATATCAGTTTTTTTTATAGTTGATTCTATATAATTAACTTTTTATTAAATGGTGACATTTTAGTTTCTTAGTGAACGATGCGAAATAAAAATGGATGAAATCCCACCGGCAAAGATTATTGTTAATACGATAGTAATAGTAGACGATGTTTTGCAACTGCAGATAAATCTTGCACGAGTTCATCACCACAAAAATGAACCGTTTGGTCGTCGGAATTGAATCGTTACGATTCCGCTATTTGCTGATATTTTTGCTACCCTGCAAGACACCCCAAGAACAAGGCCCCGAATTCAAACAGATGGCACTTGAACCCTGTCAATGTCCCTTTTCAAAAGAGAAACAGTGCAGGACCGCGCCGAGGTCACCCAGAGGTTGGGGAATCGTTGACATTTTGGGGCCCAAAGGGAAAGAGGGGGGCCCACCTCGGGAATTTGCCCCTTCCTCCTGCCCCTTTCCTTTTGGAAGAAAAGAGTGGATGGATATGTGTCCTATAAAGAAGGCTCTTGCTTTTTTTTTTTTGTTTTGTTTTGCTTTGCTCGAAAAGCAACAGAATCCAGTTTGGACCACTTTTGCGAGGTTTCCTCGGCGTGTGCCAAGATTTAGGTTAAGTGAAGTAGGTTTTTGTGTTGTTCTTTCTTCAAGGTTGATAGAGTTTTCTTCAAGCAGCCGGTTCACTCGGTTTAAGTGTTGATTCGGACTTCCAAGCATAATCAGAGAGCCGTTGAAAAGTTAATGGTGAGTAACAAAAAGAAGTTATGCAAAACATTTTAGTTCTAACTTCCACTAATTCAATTTTCATTATTGATCGTGTCCTAAAACATCATAAAAGTGATAATTTCACATGAATGATATATATATATATATATATATATATATATATATATATATATATATATATATATATATAAATATAAATGATATATATATATATATATATATATATAAATGATATATATATATATATATATATATAAATATAAATGATATATATATATATGTTCGTATTCTTCTATGATTTATTGTTATTTTAATTTCTAAAATATTGGTGCATAAAAAAAGATTATCTTGAAAACAAATAATCAATGGCAGGAAAATATAAAAACATGTATGCATATCATAGAAGAATACGTTTGTAACTACGAAAAAAACAGTCTTTATATCAACAATTTTCTTTATTTTATCTACAATTTTTTATACGAGTATTTATTCACAATTTTCATTATTGAAGTTGTATTGGATCATTGTTCAAGTGCATTATTCATATATTTGTTATCATAATTATTGTAAAACAGTATTTCATCGATTTTAATTTTAAGAAAAGTGAAAAGTTTTATGATATAGCGAATATTTTAAAATATTGAAACTCATGTTCACGCATTATATATAGAATTTTTATGATATTATTATTATAAAAAGCTTTTTATAATTTAATGGTGCATATTTTTTGGTCCGAAATATGCAATTGTTTCTTTTCTTTATGCCAAATATAAAATAAAAGACTTTATGTTGAGTAGATTATGTATAATTTAAAAAAAAAGTATTTATTTTTCAAAAAATTATACATACTTTCTGTGAAAGTTAATAACTTGTCATAAGGTTATTAAAAAATGTAAAAAAAGAAACCTTTAATATAGATTCAAATAGATTCTTTAAAGAAGTTACGAATTAATTTTTTATGTTTTAATAGAATAATAAGCATCGATTAGAATGAACAGCCAGATGATTTTCATTTTGTGCCGATATTACTTTTATTTTTTTTTCAATATTTATTTGATGAAATAGAAAAGAAATATAGATATATATTTTCCAATTATATGAATGTTTCAAGAATTTTTCGAAGCGGATTTTCTGAATAAATTGAATTTCTAAATTTTTACATTTATAAATTATCTATTTAGGTGGAAAAGAAAAACAGTTATTAATACAATTTTAACAGTTTGACCCTACTAAAAATTTTACACTTTATCTAGTCCGAAAGCATTCAATGCGGAAGTACAAAAAAAAAAAAATATGAACAAATTACGTCATTAATCTTTTATGATAAACATTATGTAGTTAGTAATTTCTTTATTTTTATCAGTTTACTAAGGTATAAGAATATATAATAGATATTGTTGGAATGTAATTTATTTTTCAACTGATATACACATAAAAATTTATATGTATAACACACACATATATATATATATATATATATATGTGTGTGTGTGTGTGTGTGTGTGTGTGTTATGTTCAGAAAAATTTCTTTTTTTTTTTTTTTTTTTAAGGCAGAAATCGAGAAAAGGATTAATTCAATTTCTCGTAGAAAACTTTATTAAAACAATTGATTTTCTTCGTAGAATTGATAATTAAATAGCTTGAGAGTGGCAGAAATAATTTTTTTAAGGGCTAATTGTTCTTTGAAATTTTTTGTTTCATCCTAGTAAAGAGTTATGTAGTACAATTAACCAAATAAGAATTTTTTGTCTTTGCAAATACTGGTAATCAATTATTCAATGTATAAAAGAAAAAGTACAGCTATGAGTAATAATTTTCTCTCTTCATATAAAAATGTTTTAACTTTAAACTTATATGTGACGTTATAGATCATAAGTTTTAAGCAAACTTGATTATTTTATAAAGTGTGAGCAAACTTGCTTATTTTATCAAATATGATCATACGTATAAGCAAATGTGATTATTTTATTCATAAAAAAAAAATGTCACGCAGTTTCTTTACTTTTATAAATATGTCGCTAAATTTGTTTTCTTTACTTTCCAGGGTTATTTTATGAACAATTGCAGACTGGGCTATAATATAAAAGCATTCTTACCATCTGAATTGACAAGATGTAAACAAGTAATTTTTACAAAAATGTTTTTTTTTGCACATTTATTTATTACATAATTTTTATATACTAATAAAAATTAAAGCAAGCAATTTTAATTTATTATAAGAAATATTATCAATCACATTACATAAAAGTATTTTGGAATAAAAAATTTATATTTGTTCTTAGGGGAAAAAAAAACACATTGCAATTTTTTTTTTCTTGATGTTATTGTTGTTTGCTGACGGTAGAATTATAATCTGTATATTAAATAAAATAAAAGTCATTTTTGCATTTTCTAATAATTTTTTAACTTTATTTAATCGAGACATTGGTGAAAAAATAATAAATTTAGTTGATCAATATCATTCGTTCTAGTATAGCTTTAAAATTAGGTTGAATATCTCGCATTTTAAAAACAAAGTGAAATTCATTTTTGCTATTTAAATTAGTCATAATTAAAAACTATCGATATAGGTGATAGCTAACATTATGTTGAGAACCGCTTTGTCACTATATCGGTAATCTCACTCAATATCCGTAGGCAATCCTGCTTTTAGTATCCACATCCGACCGAAGCTCCGACAACACTGAACGCTTCCAATGAAATGAGCACTCCGCGCCATCCTCCTCTTCATCGGAGAAAAAATGGCAGCTGACGTCACATTCCAGCGGGGCCTTCATTGGTTGTCGCAGTGAAACCTTCAGCCACTTAGCGTCGGGGGAAGGCGGAGCTTCTGGAAAGGCGGCATCCAATGAGAGCGCCGTCTGCCATCATTCAAGAAGCTGCGGCACGAAAACTGCGTTGGCTCAGAGTGGCTTGGCAGGCTAGGAGCTGGCTACCCACGCTCCGGAGCTCTGGTTCTCCTTTGAGTCGTTTTTTTTTTTTTTTTCCGAGTCAATTTTTCCCCCCGTGCGCTCCAACCGACGACTCCTAGGCAGGCAGTCGCCATTTGTTTTTTTCACCCTTTGCTGCCTCGTATCGTCGCCATTGCTCTCTGTGGTACGAGACGCAGTGCCATCAGTGGTCCTCTCTCTTCTCTTCTTCAACTTCGGAGGATTGAACGCCGCAACTTTTTTTCCGCCAGCAAGGACTTGGGAAAAAAACTTGGAACGGTTTTTGGGCCGAAAGAAAATGGAAGCCCTATTTATTCTTGTGAACTGGCGGAAGATTTTACGTGTGACGTTGAAGGTTGTCTCCTTGGCAACGGCCTGCTTGCAGCCTCGACTGGGCGGCTGAAATGTTCCCTAAAATTTTTGGCGGGAATTCGGCCGCCAGCGATGTCCTTGCGTGCTGGCCGGGTGCTAAAATTCGACGCTTTTGTTTTCAAGACAAAGAAAAAAAAAACTGCATTCATCCCCTCTCCGGAAGAAAAAAAAAGATTGGTTAGCTGTTCATTTATTACAGGTATGATTTTTTTATAAGAATTTTTTTGTTAAGGAAAATGAATGATGTTAGCCACTGCACGAACGTTTAACTTATGCAGGCTAAGAGAAAACAGTTGACACTGTTAAATGCTAGAATATTTAATTTAAAATTATACGCGAAATCTAGCGTTGATGGATGGTAATTTGTTTGTCGAAATGATGTAGAAAGTATTTTGTATTCAAGAGTTATACGGCGGAATTAACATACTCAGGTGAGTGATGTTGATGTGTTTCTTTTTAAGTTAACATTTATTATTCCATTCTTCTCACCCTCCTTTACCACATTACTGTCAAATTAATATTTTATTTTAATACGACTGAATATTTAATCTTCTGCGCTCGTTAGGAAAGCAGCATTTCATTATTTTTAAAGAATAATTATTCATTGACAAGCCTATCAGTATGCTTACTTTTTCTATTCGTATTAAATCATAGAAAAATTATTCCTCAATATGAAACTCGTGCATATCTTTACTATAGATGTTTTTCCACAATTGTAATCTTTAGAAATTATTAATAAACTGTACTGAAGCATTCTTTTAAATTGTTAAGTACAACTTAGTCTCTATCCAATTGTCTAACCAAATCTTAAATTTAAAAAAAAAAAAATCTATTTTGTATTTACCCAAAATCATCAATGATTTTTTCTGTAAGGATCTTAATTGCAAAAAAAGTGTAAGTATATTGAAACATTTTTTGCCGATTTTAACTGAACTCGAAAATAGATCTATTTTAAATCCATAAATTCCTAATCGAATCGTAATTCTTCCTCTTCAAACTTAACGTACTAACTTAATCCAACCCTATAAAATTTCAACGAAGCACATCAAGTTTTCTTGGATGAGTTTTATATGCTCATGTTCCTTGTTCTCACAACCCTTTGGAGCCTAAAACCAGCCGCAGTCCCGCAGAAAGCAGCGACACGGGGTGGAATTCGCAGCCTGAGAGGAGGAATCCACCGGCAGCGAGAGGAAGATGTGAATGTTGTTCATCGTGAGCGAGGTATGGAGTTCTTACTGTGTATGCAGCGGGTAGAACTTCATACCATGCTCGCGATGCTTCGGCACTGCACCACCGACTACAATCCACGGCAACTGTTCAATATCCTTTGCTGGTTTTCTGTTTAATTGGTATGTAGTTTTTGTTACACTCTTAGTAAACATGCAGTTTATGTATTATATCATATGCATATTCGCTTAAGTTAGTTATTTTATGGGTTTAATTTATAACTTAATGTAATCTTTTGTTAAGCATATCTTTTATTAAAGAAAAGAGAACTCATTTTAAAAAATTTTTTTACACTTAAAATATTTATCCGCTTCATATGTAACTGGAAAAATAAAATATTTTTTTTTAACTAATGTTTTTTTACATTTAAATTATCTTTGAAAAAAGTATAAAATAACAGATTGATTGTTTATACTTTACCATATATCTACATAAATATCCACCAATATTTGGTTGTTATTGGTAATGTAATTTCACTTTTTTTTTTTCCCAGTGTAAAAAAAAAAATTGATCAAATTTATAAATAATGCTAAAGTTTATTTCGATGTAAATCACTATGTAGATGTGAATAAAATCTTAATTGTTGTCTAAGTTTGAAATGAAAATACTTTTTTTAAAAACAACCAGAGAAAAAAATTCCTATAAATTCTTAAGAAAAAGTATAACAAAAATAGAACCAAGAAATCTTAATGTAACCTATAACCGTATCTTTAAAAATCAGATTATAAATGCAATTAATAATTTTCAGATATATTGTATTATTTAGATTCATATAAATGTAAATCGATTTAGTAGATTTTTAGTTTGTTTTAAAAAAGCAGATACCAGTTAAAATAAATACTTCTCCACTAATTAAATTTATTAAACTAATACAAATTTCCGCATTATCAGTTTTAATAAGTAATTTAAACTATTAAAAAGTAATTGAAATTGCAAAAACGAAGTAAAATAAAGCATATAATAGAAAACTGCACAGAATTAAAATCATTGTAAAGATAAGAAATTTCAAAAATTATTTTATTTTCCTGGATTCACAGAGAATTCAGACTTAAAAAAAAAAATCTAATTAAGTCGTGCTTGAATTGACCTTTTTAATTTTGTAATACTTTTTGCTTTCTGTTGCAAAAAATGATTTTTATCTGAATAATAGTGAATTACTACTACAAACAATTTTCCTAATACAAATCGAAAATGTTAAAGTTAAAAAGATTATTTCAGATATTGAACTTTTTTGTTATCAATTCCGAATAATAAAGTTGAAAAGAAAAATTTAGGTGTTACATGCAAAAAATTTGAATTATAAATGCTTCTACTTCTATTTTAACGATTATTTCTTTTTCCGATTTGATATTTCTTAACAATAGAAAATATATTTACAACATCAAAAATACATAATGCGTATATTTACTATTACTTCATATATTTTACCAATAGATAGCATAATTTATTAGTATATATATGAATAAATATTGAGACAAATAATAAATTAGAGAATTAAAAGCGCATCCCGTTTAATTTATTTGAATTTTCAATTTTATTTTAGAAGAAATATAAAAACATATTTTGAAGTTCACAACATTTTTATGAAACTCCAGCAGAAAATTGCGTGAACATTATTAAAAATTAAAAAGCTCAATGGTGAAAACAGATAAAAAAGACACATAGGAAGTTTAGGTTCAAAGTGAATGGAAAATTCTTAGCAAACCAATAGCTTATTATTATTATTCTCTTTTTAAAACAAAGTTGCTATTTAAAAACTCCGACTGATTTAAAAAAAAAAAGTTTTTCAACTTTTTTGTAATGATATTTTATAGAGCAATCTAAAATGAAATAACACTTATAATCAAATTTTACATTTAATTCTGATAAAATTTATATTACCCTTTAAGAGAAACAACATTTCTAATAATATAATGATAATGTAACAGTTTTTGTGTGCTTGTGTATTCCACATAATGATTTGTTTTTATATAACTCGAAATTGAGCAAAAGAATAATAAATGAACCAAAAATTTTCGGAAAAAAAAAAAGGAATCGTTAATTAAATGTTGAAATTAAAATTGTTTTTTATAAAAATGTATTTAAGTCGATAAACTCACTAATTGAAGAAACGTCTGATAAAAAACACAAAATTTTAATCTAAAAAACGTAAATTAAATGATAGAAAAATAATATTCTTTAATACCTAACATTATTTATTTTACTTTTTTTAATAATACTTAAATTACTATTCATTAACAAATACAATATTTTTAAGTGCAAGTTATTAAAAACTAGTCACGTCGAATATTATAGTGGAATTTTTTAAAACTACATACTATAGTTAAATCAATTTGAATTTACTTTGTTTAAATAAATTGATCCGAATATGCTTTGTTTATGTTAAATCGAATATGCCTGGTTAAAAATGTAAGTATTTTTAAGTGTTCTTGAAAGTAAATTTGAATTAAGTCTTTTTCTTTAACAGACGTTAAGATAGAATCATCTATTTTAATGCTTTTATCATTTTATTTAATTATTTTGTATTATCTGTTTTCTCCAATTTAAAATTCATTATTATTCAATTATAACTAATTTTTAAAGTAAAATAAAAATCATTTAATATCTAAATACCTTCTTTGTTTATATCACAAAACTAAGACAATCTTAATAGAATTTGATGATTTTTAAAAAAAAAGGGATATAATTTTCTGTTTAGTTAATTTAAAGTAAATTATCAACGTTAATAAATTGATAAAACATTTTTGATCTCCTTTTAAAATGAAATTCAAAAACCTAATATTTATATAATTATTATTAGCAAATTCTTTGTGATTGACTAATTAAAAATTTTTGTATAACTTAATTATTAAAAAGCAATACTTTTATAAAGTAGTCATAGATATTTGAATTCAAATGACTATGATGCACATTTTTCAGTAACATAATATATCCTCAATCAATAAAAAATTAAGTTCAAATGAAAAAAATGAAAATGAATTCAAAAAATTAACGAGTTTTAAAATGAAATTCAAAAATCTAATTCTTTATATAATTATAATTTGCAAATTTTATGTAATTGGCAAATTAATAATTTTGAATGACTTAATTATTTAAAAAAGCAATACTTTTTATAAAATAATCATAGATATTTGAATTTAGATCGCCATGATACATATTTTTCGGTAACATAATTTGTCCTCAAACAATAAAAATAAATATTTTGAAAATGAATTCAAATTTTGAATACATTTATGAAACGAATTTTAAAATGAAATTCAAAAATCCCAAAACCTAATAATTTATATAATTATAATTTGCAAATTTTATGTGTTTGAGAAATTAATAATTCTGAATGACTTAATTATTTAAAAAAAGCAATACTTTTTATAGATATTTGGATTCAGATCAATATGATGCATATTTTTCGGTAACATATGCCCTCAAACACAAGCAAGCTCATTCAATGTATTTTAACAAAGCGCATTGCATAAAAAATAATTTTAAGTGGATAATAATGACCTTTAATTTTGGTAGTTTTATTATAGGTTGTAAAATTAAAAGCCAGTAAATCTTAGCATTATTGCTTGATCTTTAGTATTCTCATCAAGCGTTCTTTTCTATGAAAGACGATCGTTAAAATTAGTAAGAGATTGAATCCTTGCATTTAAAAAATGTATTTACGAGGAAGTACGGATGAATTACATCTAGTTTAGTTAAATATAGAAAGACAATAAAAAGCAAATACCGAATTAAACTGAAAGGATTATATATTAGCTTCTTCGATGGATAGAAATGACTGGATGCCATTTTAAAAGAATAGATGGACATTCAACATATTTTTTTATAAATATGCGGTATGAATTCGATAACAAATATTTGATCAGATGTTCTGAAAATAACTTATCCAGTTTATTTTTTTTAAAAAATTTTTATTTGTTCATTTATAATTAAAAAAATTAAACGACAAATTATATTTTTTTAACCTTACAGCACAGTGTTTAATTTTGTACATTATTATAATTCTAGTGTAAATGAATTTGCGTGACATAAGCTAATAACCCTGATGTCACTATAGTATCTTATGGAAGGATTTAAGATAGTTATCAGTTGTGAAATAAGTATGTAAAATCTAAAAAGCACATTAATTTATAAAATAAACCTGTGAAATAAAGTTGGTATTTAAAAACTTCCATATGAAAGAAATTGACCATTATTCTTACAGGTATTATATAATGACGAAATTTTTTTTTTTTTTTTCTAATCAAGACGAAATTCATTTAAAAAATTAACATTCTAAGGACATAATTATTTTGATTATTATTATATCTATCAAAATAATAAGATATAATATGTAAAAGAAAATAATCTTAAGTATTTTTTGCTCAGAACTATTATTCATTTTATAGTTGCAAAATACTTTAAAAAGGATCATAAATAGACGAACAGAACCGCATTTTTGTTATTTTACGGCAAATCTAATGCTATAATTTAAAAAAAAAAAAAAGCATATCTTGATACTGGCGAATAACCTAAATTTTTCTAAATATTGTTTATTCAAATAATATTCGAAATTAAGTTTTTTTTTTTCCTTCTGTTCTGTTCATAAATTAGTTATGGAAAGTCAAAAGAATTCTTTTAGAGTTAAATTAATTAATAAACATTTTAGTTTTACGACACAAGAATTTGATTTTAACTAGTTATTCAGGTTTTCACCACCAGAAATTCCTTTCAAATTGAGAAATCATGTATTGACCTTCAAAATTAAAACGTCAATTTATTATAAAATAAAGAATTCTTGAATACATATATAAAACTTTTCAAAGGAAAACCGATATATTTCATGCATTAAATTCCAATCATTTTAAATGTAAATATCCTTTAAAAAATTTTCAAGGACATATTTTTACATTAATACTTCTTAAGAAATTAAACCTTTGTTTTAAAAAAGCATTCTATATTTTGAACTATATGATTTTAAAACTTTTCTTTAAAAGTAAGCTAATAATCAAAATAAAGGCTAAAAGTAAGATAATAATCAAAATAAAGGCTAAAATTAAGCTAATAATCAAAATATTTTTTAAAGAAATAATAATTTATTCTGTTACAATAAGCTAGTAAGAGCTAAATATTTTCATCCCATTAGAATTGCTGTTCGTCATGAACTTATAAAGATCTATTATCCCAGCAACTTTAGAAAATACATGCCTATATTAAAAGGAACCGGCTTTGAAAATTGACTTGAATTAAACCACTGTTAGAAAACCATGTTTCATGCAAGCATAGTTATTTAATTATTTTCTTTTTATTTCAATAATATTCAGTAATTGAATGCCCGAACGATCCTGAAATGTTATTTAACCAGTATAGCATAGCAAAGTAACAATTTTTAAGTTTTTTTAAATTAAATTCTACCTATTTTGTGTTAAAATGAATACATATGTTGGAGCTGTAGTATGAGCAAAGCTAAACAAATTTACACAATATTATTCAAAAAACGCAGTGCAAAACAAATAAACAAGTTAACTTGAATAATTGAATATGGTTTCTTTATTTGCAAGAATCAAATATTTAATTTTTGTCGTACAATATTATAAATTTTTCCTAAAAAGAAAATTTATTTGTATATTATAAGAATAATTAATGGTAAATATTTGTTATTGATAAAAATAATAAACTCATTAAAGAATAATAATATACAGAAATATAGGTTTAAATGCCTACTCCAAATAATTTAAATTACTAGTTTATTGATAAACAAAATATCAGTTTTAGATAGATCTAAATTTCACTGCAACTGATAGTTTTATAGCATTTCTAAAATCAATTGTTTTCCGATTCTTTGTGAATTTAAATCGATTTTTATTGTTTATTTGAAAGATAATTATTAGTGAGAACTTAATAGTACGAGAAGAATTTAATAACAAGTAAAGCGTGTATTATTTTTAATTAAATTTTCACGTATTATTATTATTTAAACTAGTTTAGGCAGAAAATTTTCAATAATATGATGAGTTTATTGACAAAAGCGCTTTTAATAAGTAAGAAAATATTATAAAAATAAGATGTTTGTATCTATAGCTCTAAAAAATGGAATTGGTATTAAAATACTGCGTATTGTAAATATTCTTACTTTCTAATTTGATATAATATATCATTTCAAAAATCATAAAGTGATTTCCAATTTTAGATTAGTAATTTAAGATTTTGTAGTAACTCACTGAATATAAAAGTAATGGTAATATTCTATACTTAGAAGTTTTATAGAACATTACTATTATGATTTGCGAAAGATTTTTATGGACAAACAGAAGCTCTTCAGGATTGAATTTTGATATACATTTAACCAAGATAGTAGCACTTAAGCATGTAGATATATTTTTTTAAAACTACCTCTCATTTTAAATAAATTCGAAATATAAACTTTTTTTAAAAAATTTAACCTTGCATTCTTTTTAAATCTTTCAAAATTAAACGAATTTAATTTTTCAAGGATGTGAGCTTCAATACACGGTTATATGTTAAACTTTAGATGTAGAAAAGTTTTGATTTATTTAAACTTCTGCTCTCATAATCAAGCTTGTTGTTTTAGAGAAATACTGATTGATACGTGTTTATGCGTTTCATAATAAAGCTTTTATAGAAATATTCGAGTTCTTGCATTTATAATCAAGCTTTTATAGAAATATTCGAGTTCTTGCATTCATAATCAAGCCTTTTGAGTTAAAGAAATATTTATTTATCCTTTTTGCTCTTCATAATTAAATTTTTATTGATTTATCCTATGCCTGTGCTTTGATAGTAGAGTTTTTTGAGTTCAACCAAGCCTATGAGTTTATAATCAAATTTTTGATTTTGCGAATACTTACTTGTTTAAGCTTACACGTTAATAATAATCTTATGAATGAAAGAAAAAAAAAGTCATCACGATTTTCTAACATATCCACCTTCCCGTAAAAACTTACGAGGTTCATGACCCTTATGTTTACCCAGGTGGGAATAAGTTCACGCATAGGCAGCATAATTCTTTCTTTCTCTCCCCTTGCATAGGTAATGACCGAGTCCGCAAGGAGATAGGTCCTTTCGCTATCATAATAATATATAGCGCACGAGTCCCTAACACCTCGACGCAAAAATAGGTCGAATTTAGCATTTTATGGGAGGGGTTCGGGTCTCACTCACAACTATTGGTCGACTGTATGGTAAAATGTCATAAAAGACGAAGAGTGTAAATAATTGGAAAATGTTTTTATAACCTTTTTTTTCTGTACCATATATCCACAGTCGTGAGTTTAAATACGTGAGTTGGTATCTGGGTGTGCGAAAAAACGTCACTGTTTTATGGGTGTTTAATTGTCTTTCCCTGAAGTAAGGTGAGATTTTGGATTGAAATGTGCCGTAATAATCATGTGTTAATCATTACCATTTTTTTTTTTTTTTTTTTTTTTTTTTTTTACAGTGGAAAGTGAATTTTTTTTATCTTTTATGCTAGAAAGTTTTTTTTTTATTTTTTGGTGGAATCACGAATTTGCTATAAATAATGCCAGGAAATGCTTGGAGTGGATTTAACTGAAATAAATCGTTGCAATTTATCCGTGAAAGGACAATTGTTGAGGATCTTAATCCTGTTCTTAAATCTAAGCACCATGACTCAAATGACATGAATCTTTTTATCTATTTATTTATTTTTTCTGCTTACTTCCTGGACGTTTGGAGACAGGCAGAGAACAAAAGAATTCACACATTAAAAAATCACATACATAAATTATTTTGGTTTTGCTCACAGCACAAGTTAAGAGAAAGAGGGATTGAAAAAGTAAAAATAAATAAAAGAAAAAGAGCTAGCAATCTCAACGTTTTGGGTCGTTGAACTTAACCCAAATACATACATCGAAATTATATATCTTGCTCAAAGGGCATTTATATTTTGGAAAAATCTTGCTAAAACAATAACTTTTTTTTTTTGAATAAAGATTTTAGAAGCATTCTGAAATATGTAGGAATTGAGATACAAATTAGAAGCACGTGAAAACTAAGCAGAAAATGATTTCAAATTTTTATAAATAAAATTCGTAACACCATAAAAATGCTACAAAAATCATCATTATCTCACTTATGAAACATCAAAAAGCTTAAATTTAATTCAGCTTTTTATAGCTGAATGTTTCAATGTTATAAAACAGAACAAATGGCGTTGAAAATTAGCATTATTTTATCTATGAAATCAAATATTTTGAGACTGATAAAAAGCAGATTTTATCAACGTGCAAAATCTGTTATTGGTAGTATTATAAAACAGCATATGGAATAAAGTAGTGATAACTGAGTAACTGATTCTGCCTACATAAATTTTTACTGGTAAATTCTTTCATTAAAGCTATCTCATATAGCTGCAAAATTTGTAGATAACTGAAATGTACGTAAATATGAAGAATAAATTTTTTTGTTGCCTTTATTGATATTTTGTCCAAAATTCTATTCAACATAATATTATAAACATTCTTAAAATACTGAAGTTTTTATCTACTCATTTTATAAAAATTTAGAAATTATAATTGCATAAAAATAAGAAAGTTATTACTTTATTGAAATATAGAAGAATATTTTCGATCTCTCTGTCATTTATCTTAAATATTTCATATATTAATCATTAGAACGTGTGAATGATCCAAAAAATTTGAATAAATAAATAAAAGATTATACTGTAAGGCATTTTGTTCATTTATCTTGGTGTATCAAGTTAATAAGTAATGAATCATAATTTTATATTATTTCTAAACTATAATATTATACAACTATTACTAGAATTTTTTATAGCTTATATGTGGTCGCGACCAAAGCCAAAAGTTTTTAGACCTTCATATATTATTAGTACATTATGAATGAATATCATAAATAAAAGAAATTTCAACACTAAAATATTATTATACAGGGTGAATCATTTAAATCACTATCATGCTATTTACTTAAAATCTAATAAATCTTAACAGAAATATGCCCAGAATTTTACAGTTAATTTTGCAGAATCATTTTTTAAAATAAATATTAAATTCGTCACCTATTTTAAACACAATTGAACACGCATGTTATGCTATTTTCTGTAGACAATGTGGTGTAACATTGAATTTCATGCTTTGTTTTTGCGCAAATCATGCAATGATTTTCGTAAAACTTTTTCATCAATAACTGCACATTTTTGCTGTCATAGATTTAAGCAATTGTAAAAATAAATAATGTGGTACTTATTCTGGTATATTATTAAAAAACTTATTTTTTTAAAAAATGAATGACGTAAAATTAAAAAAATATTTTTTTAAGTCTAAATGTGCTTTGCTCGTGGAAACAATTCGATGACGTATTTCTTTGAGTGCATTTTGAAACAAGTTCATTCCAGGACAATGTTTGGATGAGTATCTGTCTGCTAACTAAACATGAAATTTCCACATTTTGTGTTTCGAAATGACTCCTTTCATAGAAATAATCCATTGAAATGATGAAATTAAGAAAAACGTTGTTCATTAAAATGAAAGATGTGTGCATGCAATTGCAGAGGCACCTGTAGCGATTTCCTTTTACAAATATGGGTGAACGAACTGTTACGAGACGACTGTTGATTCATGATGACCGCAGTCATTTTTATGTAATGCCAGCCTCTTTAATTATCTCAAGGTAAATTAGGATTGAGGTTCATTTTTGTATTCGTAACCAGATTGAATTGCGTAATGGAAATGCCATGGAAAAAAATGAAAACTTAAAACGCTATCTGTTAACGATTTGATAAATTCTTTTTCTCTCTTTTGCAAAGATGCATTTTCACAAGTACATTTAAAAAGTGTTAAACTTATTTATTTCAAAAATAAGTTTTGATGTACACCAAAATGAATTTTCCTAATAAATAACAAAAACACTATTTAAAAAAAAAAAAAAACATTTTATATTGTATATTTGTGTATAAAATGAGATTGTATTATTCCTTACGAAATATGTAGAAGAATTAAATTGACTGTTGCCATTAATTGTTACCATTTGATTAATGCCTGTTGATTAAATTGCTAAGGAAATATTAAAAAGAAGGAAATGAAACTAATAATTTTATTTTCTTCTATAAATCTAGTATAAGAAAAGGCAAAGTAATCAACTGTATTATATACATAGCGATTTGTAACTTGTTAGTTTAAATCTAACATAAAATTTAAAATATTTTATTCTTTAAAAAGTAATGCGCATATAAAAACTGGAATAATTACAAAAATAAATGTTGAAATTAGATAAACATGGTGAATGAATTGGTAAGTCTTATCTATCTAGAAATGATCATTAATATTGATTTTTTATTAAAAAAAATTAAAGATTTCTTTCATGTTAAATACAAATAACCGGTAAATATTAAGTTTAAGATACATTTATCATAAAATGGCCACCAATAGTCTTTTTTAAATTTTTTACATAAGAATTTTTTTATTTTGTTGTTTTTGTAGTATATTTGTAATGGAACAAATTTATTTAAAAAAGGTAGGTTTCTATATTTTTATTTTGTAAAACAGAACTTTAGAATTTTCTAAATAACTGTTGATCTTTATTTTTAATGATTTTTGTTAACTTTAATAACATTCTCAAGATCGTTTAAATAATAATAGTCTTGTACTTTTACCAGCAAATAATAAATAGCTTATATTTCACTAATTGTTTCCTTTTAATTTCCTGAGTACGGATTAGTATAACAGTTGATATTGTTTAAAATAACAGCAAAAGTATTGTAATTAATGTTATTGCTATATATATATTAAATAATATTAATATAATAATAATGTTATTATATTATTTGCCTACGATTTTGATTTAATCTTTGCTTAAATTATTTTATACCGCCTTTTGTTAACTTTTTATTACATTTCTCAAGTTCGTTTAAATAAAATAGTCTTTTACTTTTACGAGCAAAAAATAAATAGCTTATATTTCTCAAAATTTTTGCTTTTTAATTTCCTAAATACACATTGATGCACACAGTATAACTGTTGATATTGTTTACAATAATAGCAAAAAGTACAATATTGTTATTATATTATTTGACTACGATTTTGATTTAATCTTTACTAAATTATTTTGTACCAACATTTTGGTAATTAAGTACATCTTAAATTATTTTATATCAACATTTTGGTAATTAATTACACCTTAAATTATTTTATACCATAATTTTGATAATTAAGAGTACATCTTAAATTATTTCATACCATCATTTTGGTAATTAAGTACATGTTATATTTTTAACAACAAAATCGTTATATATTCTAAAATTAAAACAGCTATATATATATATATATTCAATTTGATTTAATTGATTTTGTAGAAATCTGTGTTTATATCCCGTCCCTGAACATAACGTTTTTAAAATTTAATCCTACAATACTAGAATCCAACATCTGATGCCATTATATATATATATAAATATCTTTCCAATATAAATCCAATAATAATATATCCAAAATATATATAAATATATATAATCCAAAATAAATCAATTTATCTTTTTTTGAATGAAGAAAAAACAAACCAAGCAAAACAAAATAATGCAATTTGGGCTCAGAAATCTTAATTATAAGTCATCTAGTATCGAAAACCCAATCTTCTGATGTTCCTCCAAACAATCCCGTGCATTATTTAGTGTTCCACAAGTGACTTCATTAAGCCTGAGGAGAAAGCAGTGGTCACTGGGAAACATCGCGCAATACGACGCCCGCAAAAATTGAAAAGAATCCCTTTTTGAAGATTTATTTTCCCTTCATTTATTTTAAAATATAATTAAAAATCGCGGCCACGCCGAGAATGAATGCAAAGATAATTAAAATAAATTGATTCCGGAAAGCAAGAGTTGTTGTAAAGGAATTGGAAAATGGAAAATATCTTCCCCCTTCTCGTTTGGGAAAGAGAGTGAGTGTCTCTGCAAGATTTGGTTTGGTAGTAAAATGAATAAATTTAATTATGTCAAGAAACATATATCATTATCGACAGCCTGATGTCGTTCATGATATGTTTGCTATATTTCGGTTATTATTGTATGGAATCATTAATTATACTCTCTGTCTTTAATTACATGCATTGACTAGAAGCTATATATTAAAAACTTTTATATTAAATTCACGTAAAAAAGTACAGACAAAATTGTGGAATATTTTTTTCGATGCTTCTAGTGTTGGCCTATAAATCCACAAAATTTAATGACAACTTTGCAATGGCTCCACTTCGAGGAATCAGCATTGATGTAAATCGTTATATTAAATACAGGCAAAATAGTGGAAGATAGATATTTTTTTCGATGCTTCTAAGTGTTGGCCTATAAATCCACACAAAGTAATCACAAATTTGCAATAGAACCTCCACTTCGAGGAATCAGCATTGATGTAAATCATTTTTAAATTCCTTGAAATTTTAAAATGGTGGATTATTTTAAAATTATGAATGATGATCATTATATTAAATCCATGTAAAAATACCGACAAAATGGTGGAAGATTTTTTTTTCGATGCTTCTAAATGTTGGCCTATAAATCTAAATATATGAAGATTAATGACAACTTTGCAATGGGACCTCCACTTTGAGGAATCAACAATGATGTAAATAATTATATTAAATCCATGTAAAAATGCAGACAAAATGTTGGAAGATTTTTCGATGCTTTTAAGTGTTGGCCTAATGTTAGTGTTAGCCTAGTTCACGAAGTTTAATGGCAACTTAGCAATGGAACCTCCACTTTGAGGAATCAGCATTGATGCCTGTTGACACAGTAATTTGAATCCTCCTCGTGCTAAATCAGTAGATTTCCTGATCTACTCATTTAGTATCTACGGCGTAAACATGGGAGATTTTGATTCAATTTGCTAACTAGGCTTCGAGCTGAGTTCAGAAACCCAGGGCAGCCCACTTTAGCCAAAAAAGGTATGACATAAAGTTATTTTAAAATATTATATGAGATATGTAAGCTTAATATAACAGTAGTTTTTAAGTAAATTTAAAATTGAAAAATTGAAGTGCTGATAAAATTATGTGGCTTAACATATTACAAAGTGCAGCTTGCAAATTGAAAATAAGTTAAAAATAAAGCGCAACCCATAGCATTTTTAAAAAAATTATATCACTGTATAAGTGATGGAAAAACATGTAATTTATGTGAGCCATATTTATTAATATTTTATATTAAATATTATAGTACATATTCCTCAATCTTAATTTGTTTATTTTATGATGATCTTTAAAATCTGTTTTTCTGACGATTTTTAAGATTAATATTACAGTTCAAATCAGTTAACTTTCAAATTTTTAAATTTTATATTCATAAAAAAAAATTATTTTACACGATTTATATAATAACGAAAATAGATAATACTGTTAACAGTAGAAGTTTTTAACATTTTTTTTTCCAGATTTGTTTATACAAAGTTGAACAACATCCAAATTAAAACATTTGCGTTTAGAAATAATAATTTTTAATTACTCACATTCATTTAACATAAAACAAAGACTAAATAAAAATTTGTACTCACTATATTTGGTAATTTTATATCATTTTAAGGGGCCTGATGGTCAGTGACTGTCGCTCGGTGCCGCAAGTTTTTATTATAGTTCCGGCGGTGGCGTGTTTGTTTGTAGTGGTTCGGAATCCACTTTTAATCGTAGGTCCTGGTCTAACATGACCGTTGGGCATAAGAGTGACAACCCTACCCGTAAAGAGATAGCATCTGTCTCGAAATCTGTGAGTAGGTAGACAGCCTTGGCCCACCATGGGGCTCTTGAACCACTGATCATGATGATGATATTATTTTAAAATTAGTATAATGCGATTTTAATTTCCTGATGGCCAAGTGGTTCGGAATCCACTTTAAACCGTAGGTCCCGGTCTCATATGACCTTACAGCGTCACAGAGCCCAGTCAGACTCTTCTTATTCGCATCCTTCTCAAACAGTAATGGGACAATTCAGCTCTAGGCACAGTGATGTGATGTGATGTGGTGTAGTAGTAGTAGTAGTGACCGAATTCAAAAAAGTATTTTAAAATGGATTTTTATGCTAACAAAACACATAAATAATAATAATAATAATAATTCTTTTAAAAATGAAATATACGTACATATCATGAAATGTATGACACATTCAGAAATTGATTTCTTTTGTACACTAACGCATAAGAATTTAAAAAAGAAGCCCAGACGCCGTGTTTTAAAATGAAAAACGATCCTTCACAAAGAAAGAGAGAGAAAAAAAAAAGGAGGCTTTAAAAACAAAGCCCCTTTCTGTGCAACTCGGGACAAGAACAGAGAAGGCCTTATTTATTGCGAAGGAATGCGATCGGACAATCCATTCCGGGGCCCAGTACTAAACTGCGACTGCTTTTCAAGAGGCGATCTGCAGTTAATTAACTGGAAGCTATCTGTAAGGAGCGAAAACGACACCCTCAGGGCTAATTTCGAAGGAAGGGAGCGACATTCATCAAGTATTCTATTTGTTTCGGCATCGAGGCATAGAAAAAGGGACGGATTAAATTGCACGGCGTTTGCTAAATGAATTTCTTGTGTCCTGCTCTCCTTGTAAATGAATTGGAAATTGTCAAAAGACAGAATTTTAATCGCCTTGTTTTGGCAGCATGGTATAAAGAAGATAGCTTATAACTTCGATATAATTGGATTTTTTCTTCCACTCGATCAATATACAGAAGAAACTTGATTATTGATTGATTTCCATTTAGTTTTTTTAGTAACCATTATTATTTTTTTCATATTTACTAATACTCACCAACAGTGTAGTTGTAATTTTTTATTTTACATTTAGATACTAAATGTTTATTGAAAATTTTTACTTTGTTTTCAACGAATCTTTGAAATAGAAACAAATTTTGATTTTTTTTTATTATATTTTTATTTTTTGAGAATTTAATCAATAATTTCTTATTGAACATTGTGTCTATTAATCAAAATCATAATGTTAATTAAAATTCTTTTACTTAGAGGATTGTTATTTTAGAAATTTTAATGAATAATGTATAATTTGTTTATTTTTCTGGTGGTATGGATAAAAAGTCTTCAACTTTATATGTGCTGAATTTAAATTAACATATCTTTCATAATAACTCAGAATTACATAGTAAATGAAGCCTTTTCATTTATTTAGCAACAAAATAAGCATAAATCTAAATGCAATTCAACTTTTAAGGGTTTGATTTATTATAAAATTGAACATAAATACATTTTATCTTATGTTTAATTTTAAAATTAAGATCAGTCTTCTGGTGAAAAAAAAAAAAAAAAAAAGATTGAACATAATCTCTGATGATGTTCTGCATATTAAATTTCGACGCATTAAGATAAGGAATTCTGGATTACAGTTATCTTCTATCATAATTGTATTTATAATTTTATTTTATATTTAGATGAAGATATCAGCACTGTTCTATTATCATAGGAGAATTATGTAACTTATTGTGTGAAATGGATTCAGAATTTTGGTGATCTTTTAGAATGTGAACATCAAGGTGAGAATATTTGTTGATGTGTAATTTGTGTAAATTTAGAAATAAAAATTCTTTTTTTTATGAAATTTTGTATTTTCTATTTTTTTACTAAGCACAAACTAAGCATACTACTACGATGCACACAATTCTTTTAATTTAAAATATTTCACAATATTTTTATTTTTTACAAGCACCTTTCTACTAAAAGCATTCTTATTATGGAAATCATTTATCTTTTGTTTTTATTTATACATCAACTTATTTCAAAGTAATATAAATAATCGGGGAAGCTTTAATTGATTTTGAAATTTTATTATAAAGATTTAAAACGTTAAAAAAGGATAAAACCAGTTCGAGAGAAGCATTTATATTATCGATTTTAATAATTAAAATTTGAAAGAAATTCAGTTTTCACAATAAAATCTATCCACTTATTAATTACTACTAAAGAAATCCACATTTAGTATTATTCATGTGATTAACAAGCAAGCAAATGGGATAATTTATCATGCAATATATTGATATCAGCTAAATTTTTTATCAGAAAATATTAAAAGAAATCCATTAAACCGGCTATAACCAATTGCTAGTTAGTATCTGCGATTTTAGTTTGCTCTGGTCATCATAAAAATCTTAATTTCATAGCTATAATTTTGTTTTTTTACGGCATATACAAAACATAATATATTAGAAGGGAAAAAAAAAAAATTGATTAGTCAACATTTCATTATGTGTTAACATTGTTGGTGCAAACTAAAGTTTTAATATATGTCTAAAATTTTTTTTTAACGCTAGGGCTGATTCACTTCTTAAGGATTTAATTTATTATAAAATTGAGCATATATATATTTTATTTTTTTTGTTTAATTTTAAGATTTCTAGATCTGTCTTCCGGGGAAAAATTGAATATACTCTCAGATGATATTCTGTAAATTAAATTTGGATAAGATGAGAATTAGGAATCTGAGGATTACAAATATCTTTTATAATTTTTTGATATAATAAATTTTATGGAATTGATTTAAATTCATGGAACACCGTTATAGAACATTCATAGATACAGAGAAAAAAAAAAAATTCTTTCAAAAATTTATACGATGATTTATTATATTACAGTTAGAAATACTAGGTTGAGTATAGATTAAAAAAAAAAAAAAAAATAAACTTCGTGAAATACAGCTGCATTGTGTGCCTTTACGTACTGTTAAGACATTAAAAAAACTGTGCAAGTAAATGGAATGTAAAAATATTCCCTTTCATCAAAATATCCAACCAATTTTAATGAATTTCGACAAAATTAATAAAATAATGAATTAAATATTACGTTTGAAAATCATTTTAAATACTATTCAGACAGTGTAAATTTTGATTAAACATTCATATAGTAAACACATTCATTCCACAATTTCTAAATTTAAGCTTGTGGAAAATAATCACTGAGAAAAATAATAACACCTTACCTCTTCCGTGAGTTCGTTGGGGTGTTCATAGTGGTATAACTTCCGCAATATATTGAATTGCTCCTCATTGAAGATAGAGTAGAAAGGATTCGAGTGGAAAAAAAGTCCAGATCAATATCTAGAACATAAGGACAAGTGTCCATCTTCTTTTTCATGTCTACAGTGAGATCACTACACATCCTTTTTGTTGGGCCTTCTGCAACTGAAAATTTTTTTATGTAAGAACAGTGATTCTCAAAATGTGGGACGTGATGTATTTCCTACAAAAGTACAATTTAAAATTAACAAAAAATAATAAAGTGAATCAGTATTTTTTGATAAATTCCAAACCATTCGTTCAACTGGGTCATATTTAAATCCTCGTTTGTTTTTGAAGGAAAGATTGAATACTTGGTTGTCAGTATTTTCAATATAGACAATGGTGGATTGAAAAATCTATATAGTTAAATAGGTGCAAATATTAAATCTGACTAATTTTGTAATTTAATATTTTAAATACTGACGAATATTCACTATTAGTTACGATAACATTTAGTTTAATAACGAAGATTCAACTGAGGAATAATAATAGCATGCCCTTTTATTAAGAGGAGGAGGATGGAAAGATAAAAAAAAATCGGGAGAACCACTGAGTTATAATTTTTTTTTTTTGGTCCATTGAAAAAAAAATTCGAGTATATTATATATAGCCAAATATGTAGAAATATAGAAGGAAAAACTAATAAATCAGCAATTAAAATATACTACTTAACAAAATAAATTATCTTTATATATTAAATGATCTTTCCATTTATTATAATTCGATTAAAAAGAACAATCATATTAAAAATCGTTTTGTTTTAAGTTTCCTTGACAATTAGGATTTAGAAATACAGGCAAAAAAATATTTTGCATTCATTGATTTTATTTGTTTGGCAATAGCATCAATAATAAAAATAATAAGTCTAAATAACAGAAAATTAGTTATGGCTATTTTATTGTGAAGGTTAAATGAAGAAAATAAATGAAGAAATGTTATAATTTTAGAAAATTGAACATTAAAAAGATACCTGAAAGTGATTTGAAAAAGAAAATAAGTTATTTTGTTCTTTTGGTATGGCATTGATTTTCAAAAAGTAAGAAAAGAATCAGAAAAATTGTAATTGTGAATTTGAATTAAAATTGAAATTGTGAAATGTAGAAAAATTGTAATTGTGAATTGTGTAATTGAAATTTGACAAAAACGTTAATCAACAATAAACGAGCGCAGAAGAGAAACCTGTAGCTTGTTTTCTGTTTAGATAAATAAAATAATCTTGCTATAACAAAATAAATATAAAAAAGGAGATATACAAAAAAAAAAAAAAAAAAAAATGTGCAATCAGCTTCATTTTGAAGCATTATCAGTTATACAGGCGCAGCGATGATAATGTTTATTAACTTAGTTCGCAGCAATACCCATTTCTGTGTTAAGATAATACGAAAATCTTGAATGGTTACAGGGCACTGGTTTAGTGCAATAGAGAATGCCATGCCTAGAGAATCCCAAACATGCTCAATCGTGTTCCAAGAATGCGTGGGTCAACTTAAACAACACACAATACTTTTCTCATGACGATTATTCTTTATCAATGGAGTTATGTCGTCTAGCATTATAGTCTTGTAGAATGAAGAAGTCACTAATTGCACTTGCGTTAGGATGAGCAAATGAATCATGAATATAGTCTCTATATCACAGCAGTAATGGAGCCTCTTGGAGAGATGATCAGCATGGCCATCCAAAAGATATTTGGCCACACACATACATTGGATCTATCAGTCTGTCTCATTTGTGGATATATATATATGACTGAGATAATAGATTCCGCATTTGCCAAACCAACAATTTTCTTCAATCAATTTGAAAAAAATAAAGAGTAAAGATCTCCCAGTCGGCAATTGGCACGAGTAGGTGTGCATTTAATTCATTTTATTGGCAAGGTGTGAGGGCATAATGCTGAACGTTTGACAGATAACTATCCTCATTAAGCCCTTTTGTACAAAAACCTTACAGTAGCTGTTACAAGAAAAGATCTGAGATAGGCTGATGTAGGTGTTCAATATATCCTTAAAGTTAGTAGTCATCTGTGATACTTGCAGCTCTAGATTGTCTTCAGCTGTACCTTCTAGAAGCTGTCCACAATCTACGGATTACAGAAATGCTCGCATTCAACTCCCTTGATAAATAATATTGACCCTGACCCGTTTCTATTCGTCTAATGGCTCGCCATCTTAATTCTTCAGATAAACGATATCGAATATTCCTGTCTATAGCATGGATGGCTTTCTCAATATTTCAATACGTAGTTTCTATTTACAGAAACTGCACATGCTTTTAAAGCCTGATTTGGACCACTAAAACATAAATATTTTGTTATATTTATTAACATTATCATATGGCCATTTATTAACATTAACATTAATAACATCAGGGTGCTTGATGGACTAGTGGCTAGCGCTCTGTACCACAGGTTTCAAGTTCGAGTCCCGGTGCTGCCATGGATGTTTGTAGTGGTTCGGAATCCACTTTAAACAGTAACTCCCAGTCTAATACGACCGTAGAGTGTTGTGGGGCAGTGTTACTCGTGTCCGTAGCATATCTTCAAGCTACACGTGTCCCCTGGGTAGTGCTAATGAGTAACTTGTTAATAACCCTTGCTTATGGCATAAAGATTAACTGTCTTTGTATTGCCAGCTGCATTAGAACAACATATTTATTAACATAATTTATATTTAAACCGAATCACTGATAGTTTATAATCACTATGTAAATTATAAGTAGAGGATGTAAAGCATAAAATTTAATTTCATCATTGTCTATATTATTATTAAAAAGAAAAAAACTGGTCAACTGGTATTTTAATAATAATCTTGGCCTCAAAGCGCTGGTTAAGTGATATTTTCTAGATTGTAGTGTTTGCCAATGTCTTGTTGTTTCTTATGTTCGGCAAGGTACCTTCTTCTTACTGAGATCGTTTTTATAGGGAAAATATCATTGCAGATGCTCTAGCAATAGGTGAAAAGGTCATATTTTCACAGCTTTTAATTTAGTTTTTATTTGGCTGAAAATTAATTTATGATGCATGAAATAAACTCAGAATTATTTTTTTCTGTTAAATAAAAAAAAGAATTTTATTTCTAATTTACATTATTATTTTATCAAATGAAATCTTACTTATTTTATATTAATTAATACAAAACCGCAGATCTTCAACAGATTTTCTTGCTGCACTGGAAATTAATTACCGAAACTACGTTTTTAAAGATTCTAAAGTCTAGAAAACAATAAAAAATAAAATATATCCCAATCATGAAACATGGTAAACTAATTTTATTCAAAAGAACCTTCTAGAACATTCATTTTTCAAACAAACACTAAAGATTTGAGCAACCTTGTGTATTATATCCGAAGAATAATAAATGACGATGGCTGCCTCCGGATTTATCATTGTACAGTAGGTGTCGGAAAAAACTTATGCATAATAAAAAAAGTCCTACCTGTGGAAGGGGTGACCTGCGAGTCCCCTTCGGCCTCAGAGCTTTCTAGAGGCAACCCTAAGGTGCACACCTGAAGTTCCACGTCACGGGCCCCTTGGAGGTCTCCTTCGGGGCACCAGGAAAGTTCACTCACGAAGTAGGATTGAGTGCAACTCAGCCTGAAAACATATTTTGTAAGTTGATTGTTAAGAATTTTTAACACTTAAAATCTCAATTTCATTAAAAGAAAATTCCAAAATAAGATAAAGAAAATAATAGATTTGCAATATATATATTGTAAATCTATTACTTTAATATTTATTAATTATATATTTAGAATTATATTTAAAAAAATTTAAATTAAAATTAATTAATTTAAAATTCTACTTAACGTAAAAAAAAAGTATAACAAATCATTAAATAAATAAGTAAATGATAACAAATCATATAATCATAAAGTATAACAAATCATTAAATTAAATTTAATAAATCATTACATAACAAATCATTAACAATCAAGAATGATAAGAATTTACCACTTTAAATAAACAAGAAATAATAAAATATAATATATAATTCTCAAATTCTCTTATAATATATAACTTCTCTCTTTGTTTTAAAATACACTTTTATCTTTATCATACTTTGATTTGAAATCTTCCCAATGATTTGAAATAACTATTTAAAATAGATTGGAAATCATTATTAAGCCTTTGTCAGTAAAATAAAGCTGACATTATCATTATTCAGCATAACAAAAATAATAACTAAATTTAAAGTTTAATTAATTATTAATATATAAAGGCAAATAAAAAAGTATAGAAGGAAGATTAATAAAAATTCAGTTCAAAATCTTATAAAATCAAAATTTTAGCAAATATAAATGCATGCAATTTACATCAGTGCATTAGTTTGTAATAAATAAACATGTTTGGTAAAGTTGTGTAAGAAATATTTATTTTTCAATTGCTATATGAATGAATATCATACTTGAAATACCATATGAAGGATTCTTATATATAGTATATCTTTACAATTCTGAAATTTGGAATAACAAAAAGTTTTCTATCAATAATTAACGGGAATAATAAAAGGTAAATATTTTATAAATAAATAAATAATTATATATTAATGTTGAGTTTTATATGTGAAATCATCTTATATTATTTTTAGTAGGCAAGGCATATAAATTATAACGTGTTCGTCTGTGCTCGGTTTTAAACTTGGTAAGTGAAGCCAATCCTAAAATAAAGTGGATAGGATAAATCTACAAACTGAAAAAGACTAAGAGGATTCTTGCAGATTGCATCCCTGTTGGTGTTCTTTCCAATTTGCAGTGGCAAAATCTGAGTGCTATCTAGAAAGTCCTCTTGTTAAGAATTAGGTAACACTGAATTTGCTACATAACTGGTGCTATATTAGAAATTGAACATAGGTCAAAATGTCTGTTATTCGAAAAATATCCATCATTTTAATTATCTATAAGCAATTAATGCGTTAATTAGCACATTCCAAAGATGACGCTAATGCAATAATGACGAGAAGAATAAGTCAAAAGAAATCATCAGTTTCCAATAGCACAAATCATTAAAGAGAACACAACCATTAAATAACGTGAAAAATTTAATTCAAACAAATTTACTATAAACAATAATCATTAAGAAAATTTTCAACTGAATGAAAAAATTTTTTTAAAAGATCTTTTAAAATAACTTTCTTGTAAAAGATTTTATCGAATTTCATTGCTTAATAATTACAGTCTTCTACTACAATAATATATGTTAATTTAAAAATCAAGAAAAGATATTATTAAATAAACAAAGAAGTTAATCTACTGTTAATTTTTAAATATGTTAAATCAAATAGCAAGTATCAAACTGTTATAATTGGGGTTCAAGCCACATAGTTTTAGATAAGATAGGACATTTGTAAAATTTCATAAAAAATCGAAAGGAAATTAATATATATATTTGTAAATAAACAAATATTTCAGCTTTAATTGAGATACATTATAATATAAACCAAATTGTTCAGAAAATGACTAATTTTGATATATATGTAGTTAATAAAAAGTATGCTATATAGTTTAATAAGGAAAATCATATTGCAATATAATTTAATAAACTACACTTATAATAAGTAAAACTTCTCATTAACAAAGATAGTTTTGCAATATATTTAATATTAAAAATAATATCAGTAATTCAGCTATTTTAATAAAAATATGATAGGATAAATATAATTTTCATTCAGTTTTTAGATATTTTAATACATAATTTTTGAAGAAATTTTGGCATTATAAGAATTAAATCATTAAAAAATAATTTATAATCTGAACTAATTTTAAATTAAAAACTAACAACACTTCTTAAAATACAATTAAATACCTTTAAAGTGCCAAGAATATAAGAGATGCAAATAATAAATAATCTATCGAATAATAATTAGAAATCAAATAGCAAAAGTAAAGCATCATTCGAATATATCATATGAAAAAAAATATTTTAATAACTTACTTTCATTATTCTTTTTTTTTTTTTTTTTTTGCATCAACAATAATTCATCAAGATCTATAATTGTGATCGCAGTATATATTTTAACTTTTCAATATATACATTTAGAATTTAATAAAATCGATGTTTATTTTAAAAATAATCCAATTTATTCTAATATTTTCAAATTCTAAATTACGGTAATCAGAAATATTATACTATATTAATTTTATGCATTTCTTTTTTCCCCTTTCAGAACAATCGCTGCCACAAAAAATAAAAATATTATTAAAATAAATATTATTTTTAATATTAGTTTTTCGAACAAATAATTAATGATATTACTATGTATTACAAAAATTATATACATCTAATTGAACTAAAAATAATAGAATAAAAGTAAAGAAAAGTTATGAAATATTTTAAGGATTTCATAACAATATTTTCGAATGTTTAATATTCAATGAAATATTTTTTTACCTAAAAAGAGATTATTATTTATTCTTCAAAATAAATTAAAAATACATTTAAAACGATTTTTTTTTAATGTCAGTATTAAATAAATATTCCATAATCCAAATTGAAAATGTATTCAAAGGAAATAATCGTCTGCCTTATAATTCAATTAAAATTTTTAAACAAATATTTTCATCATCCGATTTGTAATCGTTTGGTGAAAATATTTGTTTTAATATTTATATTCCAATAAATTGCAACATCAAAATTAAATGCAGTGGTATTCCATTATACGTTATAAATCCGTTAAAGATTCTGATACTTATATCAAAAGAATTTTCAATAAGAAATAAAGGGAAAATAATATATTCTGATGAAAAAACTTCTATTGTTATTGCATTAATGAGTAGTTGATATAAAATAATCCAAACACTGCTCAGTATTAAAATACATAAATACAAAAGCAGTTATAGGAAATATATTCATAAATTATAATTTACCAAATTTTTATTTTTCTTTTCTATCTTTTTTCCCTACATGGACTTGAGTGAGTTTTCTTAAATTCGATGTTTGCTAAGAATTAGTCCAAAGAATATTGCTTCAACTTTTATTCTCAGGATGCTTTGGAATAGTGACATTGGTTATTCCATACAATTATAGGGTAGTAATTATCAGTAAAGTTTTTGACATCCAAAAACGGATGGATTGGCAAAGATTTTCTTTCAAGCAAGTCGTATTTCAAATAAAGGTCATATACCAAAGCAAAAATTTCACTTTCGAATATTATACATGTTTAATTGGCTTAGAGTTTAGAGTTTTGTTGGGATAGTAACTCTTAGTAAAATTTTTGATATCCATCCATTTGACAACGATTTTCATTCAAGTCAGTCGTATTTCAAATAAAAGTCATATACCAAAGCAAAAATTTTCACTTTCAAATAGGATACATGTTTAATTGGTTTTGAGTTGTATCTCAGCATGAGTATTTATAATTTGGATTTATATTATTTCAAAAATAATAATAATATAACTGTATAATAAAATCAATATATATATATATACATTGAAAAATTTAAATAATTATTAGAGCAGCAACTATCATAAAAGTGACGTCATAAGAAATAAACTTCGTATAGGTGTGTAATAATTTGATAAAAAGATTCATTAGAGATTTTTGAAAATGTATTGCATTTGCAACAATTTAGCTTGAACATGTTTTTCATTGTATTTCAATTATTTATAATGAATACGTTTTAAAAACAATAATATGCTATAAAAAATGATTATTATTTACAAAAGTTTTCAGATAAAAACGATAAAAAATGTTACAGTTCCTTTTTTAAACTTTTAGTAATTGATTGAATGACCACGATAATTTAATTATTTGATATTAATCGAATTAATAGAGAGTTTTTGCATAACGTTTTTTATCGTCCGATATTTTTTTCTTCCTAGAATAGCTCAGTAGTGAAGTATTACAGATAAGCATGCACAATAGGTACAATGTTTCTTATGAGCATGCGCGCTAGTATATATATCGGAAGAATATCGGACGATAGAAAACGTTATGCAAAAACTCTCTAATATTTAGTAAAATAAGCACTTGTTTTGTTTTATTCTTCGTGTATTACAGCTATCGTGTATTACTGTTGCTTTGAAAAAAAATTTATGTTTCCGTACACTATTTTTAAATTTTAGTCAAATATGTTCAAATCTGATGATTAAGGAAGTATATTAATGACTTCTTTACAACTACAAGGCAACCACCAATGAACCTTCAATGTAGTATGCCTGATTATTACCCTGACAGAACTTCAAATCTCTTTATATACCAAAATATTGATTGATTATTCTATACTTCCATTTAAAATGTCAATATTTATTTACTGATCCATGGTGTCGTCTATATAGACACCCCAGACTACAGTTCCTCCATTGCCATGTTAAAAGAATTGGAAAAGTTCTCTGTTTAAATGCTTCTTCCGATTTTCTCCAAACCACTATGCAATCAGTATCTCAAATTTATTACATTTGCGTTCACTGGCAAATATAATATAGCAAAAATATTTTTCATGCTTCTGGCTGATAAATATTCGAAGTTTTCGATTCTTTAATAATGAAGAATATCCTTCTTGCCAATCAACTCTGATATTTGGTCCACAGTTTCTCCATCGTCATGTTAAAAGAATGGAAAAAGTTCTGTATTTAAATATTTCTTTCGACTTTCTCCAAAACCATTATGCAAATATCTTCACTGGCAAATATAACATTGTAAAAAAGAGACTTCTACCTACGAAGTTCCATCACAACAGAAGCTTCCCCCTTTCCCTCTATTCATGAGTAGATTATTCATGGGATGTCCATCCCACGCTGTAGGACACTGAGGATTAGACACAACAACACACTGTAAAAATATTTTTCATGTTTCTGTCAGATGAAAATTCGAAGTTTTCGATTCTTTAATAATTAAGAATATTCTTCTTGCCAATCAACTAAGATATTTGAGAAGGATTGATTGATAGAATTAATTTCAGCACTGTTTTTGAATTTGTAAGTATTCCATTACACCTTTGCAATTCTGCTCGACGTTTTGTAGCGATAATGCTGGATTTGCGTTGGTTATTATTAGAATGATGATGACTCCATGAAATAGCTTTGTTGACCTTCCGATCTTGATTTAATGGTTATTTTACTATGCGTTTTATAATGTGTGTTATCATGCGTTTTATGATATAAAGACAGTTGAAATCACTTAAAAAAACTGTTTGATTAACTGTGTTAATAGTATAGGATTTTTGTGTAAATTAATATATAATTTGCATATTTCTAAAGACGTATGCTTGCCTGATCTAGTCATGATATTCTGATTATATAATAATATAATAATGTCGTTAGTATTATATATGATTATAATACTAACGACACCATGAGATAGCATTGTTGACCTGTCTGATCTTGATTTAATGATTATTTTACTATGCTTTTATAACGTGCGTTTGATTATGTAAAAACAGTTGAATCTTTTAAACAGTTTGATTAATTGTTTTAATTGTATAACATTTTATGTGCAAATTAATATATAATAACAAATTTCTAAAGAGGTATGCTTGCTTTATCTAATCATGGACTAACTATATAAATAAACAGTACATGAAAACGAGGCCATGAGATAGCTTTGTTGACCTTGCGATCTTGATTTAATGGTTATTTTACTATACGTTTTATAACATGCCTTATCATGCACTTTTATGATATACAAACAGTTGAATCACTTAAACAAAGTGTTTGATTAACTGTTTTAATTATATAGGATTTTTTTTTTTGTGAAAATTTATATATAATTTGCAAATTTCTAAAGATGTACGCTTGCCTAGTCATGGAAGTATTCTAATTACAGAAATAAATACTACATGAAAACGATTCAATATTCTAAACAGATGATTTTATTTAACATGGGTAAACTGTATTTGAGAAAATATTTCACAATTACAATCGAAAACTAAATCTGAAACTGACAAATTAGGCACGAGTCTAAATAGTGTATGGAACTTTTATCAGATCTATTTAGGCTTAAAAATATTCTATTTTAATTTTTGATCAAAATAAAAAAAAAAATGATATTATATATAATATCATATTAAATTAAATCTATCGAAATTCTTTTTCGTGTTGAAATCTTTTTAAGCATTCGAATCAATATTCTAAACAGACGATTTAGAATATTGAATTCTAAGCAGACGATTTAGATATTTAGAAGGCGGACGAATTCGACACGAGTTTAAATCACATGTGAAATTTTTATGAGATTTATTTAGGCTTAAAAATATTCTATTTAAATTTTTTACAAAATAAAAAATATATATATATATATATATATATAATACAAATAATATTATATTAAATGGAATCTATCGAAATTCTTCTCGTGCTGAAATCTTTTTGAACTTTCGATTCATATTTTCAACAGACGATTTTATTTAATATGGTAAACTGTATTTGAGAAAAATAATAGAGAGTTTTTGCATACCGTATTTTGGACGTCCGTTAGCTTTTTCTCCCTAGTGCGCATGCTCATAGGAAATATTATTACAGATACGCATGTGCAATTTCCTATGAGCATGTAGGGAGAAAAGCTAACGGACGTCCAAAATACGGTATAATTTCTCTATTATTTCTCAATTAGAATCGTAAACTAATCTAAAGCTGACAAATTCGAAACGAGTCTAAATCGTTTGTGAAAACTTTTGTGAGATTTATTTAGACTTAAAAAATATTCTATTTTATTTTTTTTTTTTTTCAAAAAAAAAAAAAACTATATTGCAAATGGAATCCATCGAAATTCTTTTCGTGCTAAAATTTTTTAAACATTCAATTCAATATTCTAAACAGACGAATTCAACACGAGTATAAATCACATGTGAAAACTTTTATGAGATTTATTTAGGCTTAAAAATATTCTATTTTATTTTTTTTTTCAAAATACAAATGGAAAAAAAACTATATTACAAATGGAATCCATCGAAATTCTTTTCGTGCTAAAGTCTTTTTTAAACATTCAATTCAATAATCTAAACAGACGAATTCAACACGGGTATAAGTCACATGAGAAAACTTTTATGAGATTTATTTGGGCTTAAAAATATTCTATTTAAATTTTTTTCAATTAATATAATTACATATAATATTATATCAAATGGATCCTATTATTCTTTTCGTGTTGAAATCTTTTTAAACATTTAATTACTTCTTTTTTTTTATTTCCTTTGAATTAAAACGAGAATCACACATACACAAAAACGTTTGCGAGGCACTGTGTTTATTTCACTTACGGAATTCTAAACGATATTTATACAAACCTGTTCATTCTAATTAAAATGCTAAAAAAAAAAAAAAAAGAAACGAAAATACTAACGCGATTTTGAGAAAAAGCTCGCTGAACAACAAAACAACAGCAAGCGAGGACACACAGAGACGTAGAATAATTTTAAATTATTTAAAAACATATCCATCACGGTGTCAAACGTGAACCTTGAAATGCCTTAAGGGCGTAGTTTGTTCAGAAATCCGGAAACTGACAATCTAATAGCTTTACTCACCTTGACTCGAAATAAATGACGGAATTCAACAAATAATTTTGCGTGAATAAATAATCGGAAGAAAGGATGTTTGCAATTAAAACAAGTCAACATTTGCTGCACTTGTGGTGTTTGTTTATCTTGGCGTTTGGTTCCTTAACACCACACGTGAAACTTTAGGGGATGTTTTTCAAATAATTACGCAAAAATTCATAAAATATATGGCAGCTAATTATCTAATATATATAAAAAAAACATTTGTGTTTTAAATTGCTACTTTTACATAAAAAATACAGCAATAAAATAAAGTTACATGTATTTTTTGTACATAATTTAATCAACGTTAACAAGTATACTACCATCAATTTAAATACCAAAAGAGTTAACGAAAAAAATATAATATAATAAAATAAATAGAAATAATAATAGAAAAATTATAAAAATAATAATAAATAAATAGAGTTAATAAATAAAAATAATAATAATAATAAATAATTAATAAGTTAATAAAATTAATTATAATAAATAATAAATATAATTAATAAGTTAATAAATAATAAAATATATAATATAATAAACAATAAATATACAGAGAAATACAAATTGTTGGCAATTTGGTTTGGTTAGTCGCTTACGGTCATTTTTCGCAGACTTTAGGCTAATTAGACCAGGACCTACAGTTTAACGTGGATTCCAAACCACTAACAAACATCACAAACACCAACTAACAAAACATCAACAAGTTTGACAATAAATATTTTAACAAAACATCAACAAAATGTTGACAATAATTATTTCGTTGAAACTATTTCATATGTTTTTACCGATTTGTTTAATTTTAACTCTTTTAATTTAATTAATTCGGTCAAGTACAATTATAAACAAAATTTATCAAAAGAAATTTTTAAGATAAACCTTAAGGATTTTAAATGATATTAGTATTACAAAACTAGATCAATTCCGAAGATTTTATCACTATCAACAAAATACTGAGAAGTAAGCCATATCTTCAGGCAAGAAAAACAAGGACATTATTAGGTGTAAGGTTGGGGCAGTAAAGGCTGTTGTTATTATGCAGTTTCGATCAGAAATTTTGAATCGTCTGGACAGTCCGTACTTTTTCCTTCTTTCTATTGCTCCGTGTTACTGCAGGTCCATGAAGTTTCTGTCCACAATTCTCTGATTATAATTGCTCTTTTACGCAAAAAAAAAAAAAAAAAAAAAAAAAAAAAAAAAGGAATTTCTTCTAATTTCGTTTGCGTAATTCATGAATCGATATTGTCTAAATTTAATATAGTTTTAGTATTAACAAAAGGGGTTTAAGCATTCAAGTTTTAGAATTTACAAAATTACACACACACACGCATACTTTCATACGAATATTTTACTCTTAGATTATTTGAGGGTAATTAGTATAGGATTTGTTTCTGTTTTTAACATCTCATACACTTTTATGTGAAGTCATTCTCCCGCTAAAACGGCAGATATGTAGCAATTTCAACATTACCTAGGATAACCATACCATGAGAGTTGCAACATATTGCACACATTTTGCCACCCTAGTTTGGAACGCACACTCAGAGAGTGGGGATTTGGGAAATTCACACCCTTTCACCAATTATAGCGTAAAGACTTTCCGACCTACAGATGTAATATGTCCTTCTCGGCACAGATACACGAGTTTTCATTTCGTCTTTGTTGATTGGAGTTCTATCCGACGTACTCAATTAAGAAAATCAAAGATCTATCTACCAAGGCGGTCTGGCCTTTTAATAGTAATATATATATATATATATATTGTTGTTTCATATCCCACTTGGTCGACAGCAACATCTAGACCAAGTTCAAGAACCGATGTAGTCTAATGGAAAGAGGAAAGACAAGGAAGCTTCTGTTGTGAAGGGGGTAGAAGTCTGACTTGGCTCCGTGCCGCTGAAGAAGGAGAGCAGTGCTCCCGAGAGGACTTTTATGGGGAATCCGCATTTGTGTATCCAATGGGAGAAAATCCGGAAAACTCCCACCAGTTAGTCCGACTAACGTGGCAAGATGCTGAACATTACAAACGCCATTGAGTCTCCTCGTATTTTGAAACAATATCTATACAACAAAGACGCCAGCGGATTGGCCCTCAGTCCTAATGCTAATCAGAGTCACTGAACCACGAGTCCGGCATCATATATATATATGATGCCACACACACAAAAAAAAAAATATATAAATTAAATAAATAAAAGAGAATAAATATATATAACAATGACAACAATTGAGTTCTTGATGCTTAAAATAATATTACAAAAAAAAAAAAAAAAAAGGAAATGTTAGGTTTAGGTTTTTCTCAAAAACATACGAACAATTTCTATCAATGGCAAATAACACGAAACATCACGCAATTTCTTGCACATCAACCCTGAATTGTAAATCAGGAAAAACATACACTTTTATTAAAACCGTTTGAATGAATGTTGCACTTTACCAAAAATCGTGCAACAACTTCGATCTCAAAGTAAATGAATGTCTTTGCAGAAATGGTCTACAAAGAAAAAAAAAAAAAACCACCTTTTTCATCAAGTATACCAAAAGGAAAGGTTTTGGATTTTGGAAAAAGAGAGAACGACAAAAAAGAAAAGGCAACGTACATAGAGGATTAGAAAATATTTATAAACAAAAAAAAAAAGTGAAAAGAAACGTTTTTCATAATCGATTTTTTTGACGAACGAAAAAAAAAATGTATTGGAAACGTGAAAATGGGTGAAAAAAAGAAAAGAAATCGTTCAAGTTACATTTCATGCTCTCCATTCCCCCTTCTGTTACCATTGTTTCCCTTTTTTCTCAATGAAAAAAAAAATGTTTTTTCTTTATTTTATTTTTCTATTTCAATCTTTAATGCTTGTTCTCTCAGATAATAAGCAGCCACACCGGATAACGTTTTTCAGTAGGAGGCTTTTAGGTGGTAAATTTTCGATAAAAAAGAAAAGAAAAAGAAAGAAATTACAAAAGAAATAGAAATCTGTTGCTGCAGACGGTAGGTGCCAAATTGTGGTCAATGTTGAGAGTTTTGCTATTTCGTTTTTTTTTTTTTTATACCTTTTTTCTGATATTGTTTTTACGTCTCTTCCTGGCTTTTACGCTGATATCAGTAAATTTTTGTTTTAAATCGATATTTTGTTGTTATTTTTCGAGAATGAAAAAGCCACGCGCGCGGTAGCTAAATGCAAGAAAATCAATATCAGATATGCTTCTGTATTTCTCAATGTTTTATAATTAAGCCTTAAAAAGTTAACCTGTGAATTAAAGAGAATAATTTTTTAAAGTCGAAAACAGAGTGGAATGATTAATCAATATTTGAAGCAAACAGACGTTTTTTTTTTTTTTTTTTTTTCATATTTATGTGTAATAATGAATGTTAAAATTTGCATTCTTAAAATTTTCAAAAAAATGTAATGACACAAGTTTTTGATAAAAAATGAACTAAATAATATCTGTATTATTTCAGTCTGAAAAGTAGACTTGTGTACTGAAATTAGCTTCAACATTTTGGATCTAAATGAAAATAAATTTCATGTATAATTTCGTTTTTTATTTTACAAAAGTAAAAAAGTAATCAAAAATCAGTTTGAAAAATGAAATAGATCAATTCCCGTCACCGCTAAAAAGTTTATTTCATAAATTCATTATTTATTACTTTATTTTATTATTTAAATTAATAATTTATTTCTTTTATTCATTATTCCTTTAATTCATCCTTTCTTAAATTAAACATTTATTTCTTTAACTAATTATTTATTTCTTTAATTAATTATTTATTTCTTTTTATTCATTATTTTTAAAATCGTTATTTATTTCTTTTATTCATTTTTTAAAACCACTATTTATTTCTTTTTATTCATTATTTCTTTAACTCATTATTTCTTTCTTTTATTCTTTATTTCTTAAATTCATCATTTATTTCCTTAATTCATTATTTTATAAATTCATTATTTCTTAAATGCATTATTTATTTCTTGAATTCGTTAATTATTTTTTTAATTCATTATTTCTTAAATCTATTATTTATTTCTTTAATTCATTATTTTTTAAATTCATCATTTATTTCTTTAATTCATTTTAACACTTCTAATTAGTATGACTATTATTTGTGCTACTAAATATTCTGTGGACGACATATAAGATATGAATATTACAGAAAAAAGGAAGAAGAATTATAGAAAAAAATTGAAGATTTTAATATATTATAGAAGAAATGAAGACGAAAAATTTGCATAAAAATAAATTCAAACTCTCAGGGTAATTATTATTACATAGTTATATACAATAAAAGACTCCAGACTTCATTAAAACATAGAGCACATGAACGTAATTATAAATTCAGATGGTAAATTTATACAAAAATGAGTTCAAATATTTAAACATTACATTTGAATATTTAATAATCCCTCTTGATTGTTTCTATTAATTGCATAACATATTTCCTATGTGATATGACGAGAATTCTAATTTGCCGTGATATACACTCAAGAGCCAAAACATTATGACCACCCCTACATTTTGCAATGAACTCGCCTGGATGACATGGAAGGCACGTGATTAGGTGGAAGTGGTATTTAACTGCTGCTGGAGATATACATATATATGGCCAACTCGTTATTGACAGGTGGTCATAATGTTTTGGCTCTTGAGTGTAAGTCAAATAATTCAGTACGAAAGAATTTTTCACATTTTTTAATTCCCTTCCACTCGTAATCCGGGTGGTGCTTGTAAGAAAATGCAAGAAAGGGAACCCCCGCTAGTGACCTGCTGTGTAATCGTTGTTTCGAAAACGAGCAGATACAAAGGAACAGTCTCCAGTTGGCAATCTTAATGCCAAACTGTTTAAATTTTTTTTGGGCAAGGAAGGTTCTCCCACTTACAGATATAGAGTACCAGGCGTCCTAATTAGGGATTGCAATACCGGCATACCGGGATACCGAATACCGGTATTTTGAGCCATTTGTACAATTTTGTAATACCGGCATTCACAAGTTTAAATACCGTTTTATCGGTATTTACTAGAAATTTAGAATTCTTAACTGTGAAAGAATTCTTATGTGTGAAATTCTTATTCTTAACTGTGAATTCTTATTCAGAATTCTTATCTGAAAACTAGAAATTCTTACCTGTGAAAACAAGGTTGTAGTTATGAAGAAAGTGTGTAATATTTCGATATTTTTTTAAATTGGTGAGTTTGTTATTCGCATTGCATTTGCATATCATACTTTAAGAGTTCATTATATTTTTCAGATTTATTATATATATATATATATATATATATATATATATACTCATAAATAATACCCCATAATAATGAATAAGAATAACTTTAAAGAACATAAAAAATCAGTTGATAATACTTCGGTTTGGTTTCATTATTTATATAATGAAAAGAATAGGGTGGCACAATGTAAAAAAAAGTTCAAGAGTTATTAAAGTGAATGGAGGAAGTACAAGCGGACTCTATACACATTTAAAAACGAAACATGATACAAATTTGTTAAAAAGGAAAGAATCTAATTGCGATGAAGATACAAACTTAATCACAGTTTCTAAGCCCAAGCCAACAGGGATTTTAGATAATTAAAAAAAAAAAAAAAAAAAAAAAAAAAGTAATTTGGATGAAATTATAAGTAAAATGACAGCTACAATGGTATTTCTACTACCGGTATTAAAACCGGTATCCCGGTATAAAGATTTAAAAATACCGAATACCGGTATTGAACTTTTGATCCGATATTGCAATCCCTAGTCCTAATATATATATATATATATACACTCATGTCCATAAATTAAGGATAATGAAGTTCAGGCAAAGAAAGAGACAGAAGCAAAACAAATTTGACTTATTTGTAAAGTCTATTTATTAAACAAAAGGTAAAAGAGCAAAAAGATGCTATATGTTTGACATAATTAATAAAAATTGCGATTTTTACTCCCTGGAGCAAATTTCAAAAAGAACCTATTTACAAAAAACAGTATAACATGTATGATGGTTAATATGGAGTATGTATCCCGAACGATGCAATACAGGCCTTACAGCGCCTAGACATGCTGAGTATCAAATTATCAATCTGATCTTGGGGAATATTACATCACTCATCAAGCAATGCCCTCCGAAGTTCCGGTTGACAAGTAGGAGGGGGTTGACGGGCTGCAATTCGTCGGCCAAGCATATCCCACACATGCTCTATTGGATTCAAATCCGGTGAGTATGCTGGCGAATCCATACGGGTGATATCCTCCAATTGAAGGCATTCGTCTACAATGTTTGCACGGTGAGGACGGGCGTTGTCATCCATAAACAGAAATTCAGCCCCATGGCGCCCCGAAACAAACGTACATGTTGTTCCAGAATGACATCCCGATAGATGTGGTCTGTCATCGTTACACTCTGAACATGCAGGTCAGTTCTGGAACCAAGAATAATTCCTCCCAAACCAGTCATCCTGCACCACCGTAACGGTGTCGTTCAATGGTGTTCTCTTGGTGGTAACGGGTACCTGGCACTCTCCATATGAAAGTCCGGCGAGAATCAGACTGCAAACTAAACCTGGACTCGTCGGAAAACATCACACAAGACCACTGCTGCGGTGTCCACAATGCATGCTCTCTACTCCAGGTTAATCGCAGGTGACAGCGAGTTGCGGTAAGTGGAACACATCTGACAGGCCTACGAGCATATAGACCAATGTGCCCTAAGCGTCTGTACACGGTCTGCCTTGAAACTGTCGTACCGGTAGCTGAAGAGAGCTGACGAGACAGGTCTGATGCTGTGCTCCGTCTGTTTCTTTTGGCAGTAACTGCTAAATACCGGTCCTCATTCGGCGTTGTAACTCGGGGGCGATCTATGCTGTAACATCTACTCCCATTACCATCATCTTGGAATCGTTGCCAAAGCCTGGAGATGACACTCTGGGCGATTCCAAGTTCTTCGGATACTTCCAGCTGGGTACGTTCACATTCCAGTCGTCCGATAATTCTACCACGTAAAAAATCATTCAAATGCTTCCTTTGTGCCATAACTATGCGGTTATTGCACTGAAAGGCTTTTAAAGCGCTTGTGAATAATTTTACTTCTTTGCCACCATTCCTTATATACCCCTCTCTTACACTCGTCATTGTGACGTACTATCCGCGCCATCTGGTGGTTTCCTGTGATTTGCATATTCTTCTTCAAGATGTGTGTGATAATTCTACAGGTGAAATTTTTATTTTAGAGTTCAATTTCTGTGTGATTCTGAATTATCCTTAATTTATGGACATGAGTGTATATACCTTGAACTCTAATGTCGAATTGCATACTATGTCACTATCCAGTATATCCAGTCTATAAATCAAAAACAAAATGTACAAGGGGTATTTAGAAAACCAATTAATTTGTATAATAAAGCCTTTGCTAAGCATAAATTTTAAAGTGCTTCATAGTTAACCACATCAATAAATAAATAAATAATAATAAAAAAAACAGGCAAGTGACTTTTTACAAAATTATAATAGTCATCGCTATACATGTATGTGTTTCATATTTAGTCGAATAAAATATCATTGAAAATGAATTTATTCAAGATACGAAATGCAGCAACGAAACTGAAAATCTTTTGACATCTTGTACAAACAATAAAGGTTAAAAAAAAAAAAAAAAAAAAAAAAAAAAAACTGCAGAGGCAGATCAAAAAAAAGAAAAGTACATAAACATAAAAACAAAGTGAGAAACAAGTTGTCCAAGAAATCAGCAGAAAACAATAAAAGATTAATTATTATATCTTAAATATAGTTTTATCAAGTAATATTTAGCTTCAGAATAATGAAAATCTACTCGCTAGATGACTGGATCCAAGTCAAAATAAATCCAGCGAAGTATCCCAATAATATGAAGGCACCAAAAAGTCTTCAGTTCAGCAATAGGGAATAGAACAATTAGATAACAATTCGGCAATGCAGCTTAAATTATAAAAAAATCAAGTATATAGCTCAAGGATGAGACACAAGTTGTCCATGAAATCAGCAAAAGATTAACTATTATATCCTGAATGTAGTTTTATCAAGGGATATTTAGCTTCAGAACATTGAAAATAATGTTATCTCTGCTTTCTAGATAACTGGATCCAAGTCAAAATAAATCTATCGACGTAACCTATAATAATATGAAGATTAAAAAGTCCTTCAGTTAGCTGTATTATTAAAAAAAGTGATACAGTCATACAGTATCAAAGAATACAGTGTTATAAAGTATAACTAGTATTGAGCAGAATTGCTTTTTCGCACCACACTGAAGTGTCAGCACCCGATTAAAGACTAAAACAATGCAGCCCTATACATTGTTTTTACTTTGTAGTGTCTTATCAAGTGTTTCATGAATCTCTGATAAGGCACAGGAACATTGAAAATCATGTCAATTCTACTCGCTATAAGTCTGGATCCAAGTCAAAATAAATCCAGCGACGTATCTCAATAATATGAAGGTATCATAAGTCCTTTAGTTTTAGTGATAAGGTATAGAACAATTAAATGACAATTCGGCTGGTATAAAAAAAGTCATGTATATAACTCAAGGAATGCAGTGCTACAAAGTATAACTAGCATAAAGAGGAGAATTGTTTTTCGCACCAGACTAACATGCCAGTACCTGATTAAAACAATGCAGCTCTATAAATTGTTTTTACTTTGTAGTGCCTTATCAAGTGTTTCATGAATCACTGATAAGGCACAGTACCTTTGAATAGACATAAAACAAACCGCTTTTTATGACAATCTTTTCAACAAGGTAGCTATCAAGATGTCGGACAACTTCCAAGAGAGAAATTCTCTCAACAATCTTCTTCTGCAAAAGAAGAAACTTGGAAATTACCACCATAAATGGAAAAAAGACATAAAATAAGAAGGGGAAGGAAAAAGAAAAAAGAAAGGCAGCCATTTTCTTCACAGCGTCCATGATTGCGTCTGATTGCCTTCGAGTGAAGTTGAGGGGAAAATTTGCTGACACGAGTGATTGCATCTTCGAAGAGGCACCTCCTTATCTGCAGATGGTTGTACTTCGTCATCGGTCACACACACAGCCCAGAAAGGTTCCTCTTCCCCACCTTCGAAGGTGATTGTCGTTCTTATCGTTAGAAGATGCAGTAAATTATGTGCGTTCGCCAAAAGTTTCACCCAATAAAATCAAGAAAAACGGCTTTCTCAGTTGTGAGGGGAATAAGCAATAGTGTGAGTTCTTTTTCTCTTAGAAGAACTTTTTTTTTATTAAGGGATTTTAAATTAATGATTCGTTATTATTACAATCAAAATGATTTTGAAATTGATGTTTTTCACCGAAAAATAAAAATCGTTTTGTAAGAGGGGGAAAAAATAAAATAAAAATCTGATATTTTAATTAATAGGCCTGTAATAACCTGATGGATAACGCATAAGGGTTTCAAATTGAGGGAGCTTAGTCATCGATAGATATGATAAATCTTTTAAACTGAAATGATCGTCCATTGAGATCGAAAAAAAAAAAAAAAAAAAAATGGTAAAAAAGTGTCAACTGATCAACGCTAGTTTTTCCCTCAAATTATAGTACATTAAAATGAGCGTAGTGCCGCAGAATTTTTCATCTACGGTGCCTCCTGGGTAATGCTGAATCTGCTATAATTTTGTTGCTGAAGTAAATAACTACAGCACATTTTAATTTTAAATATAAAAATTTTTTATGTAGAATTTCAAAACTTTATTATTGAATAATAAACATAGAAGGAATCTTTAATAATTTATGGTTGTAAATATATAAAAATATCTGCTCAAAATTTTAAAAATAAAATAAAAATTCCATGATGTTGTATTCGATAGAAAACGATTATCGTTCGGTAGATATTATTCGAAGTATAATTATCGTACTCGAAGAATAAAATCGAAGTAAGTATTCGATTCTATAATATATATTTTTATAAACATATATATTCATTACAAAGTTTCACAATTTCTGGCGGAGAAACAATCTCCTGTTGTGATCCTAGGTAACGGTGAATTTTCTGAGTATATGCTGTTCTAGCGGCGAATGAGCTCAGGTAAAAGCTAACCGAGTATAGGTCGTCTGTTAAATTAATTACGGAAATACCAGTTTCTAAAATAAATAGTTTGTCAATTAAAAGACAGAAATATTCTTCCATTAATACCATTAAATTGATTTTCTAGGATGACAAATTTAATACTAATTACGATAATATGTGGTATCTATAAGGCTGAGATTTACAAAAAAGGTGGTTTTATTGAGAAAAAAAAAATATAATATAATTTTTATTGAAAAATAAAATATAATGCTAATCGGTTTATTTTCAGTGCTTGAATACTTAAACACAATAAGAGATTTCATTTATAATGATTTAACAAGTTAACAAAGTTAAAAAAAAAAAATTATATATTTTTCTCAATCTGTATAGTGAGGATAGTTTCCTCTCGCAATTTAACATCCCTGAAAATATTTCATTTTTTATTGCACATTGTTGGGCTTTATGTTCTATTAATGTATGTCGCATACAGCTCACCGACATGTGAAGAAGAGTGTGCATTGCCTATGTGGAGGACTTTTAGGGGTGACTGCAAAGCTATTAATTTAAGGTCCATAATTATTTTTAGTTAAACAGGCAACCTGACTGTCAAAGATAGGTTCTTATACACATTTCCACAGTCATCATTTGAACTTCTAAAAGCAATGACTGCCACGGATATCACCAGAGGATTTTAACCTTTGCCCTCCAGCATCTTGCTGCACACGTTAATAATGGGCCACGAATTGAACAACAAAATCTTTTTTACCTTATTCATCATTCTTATACACATCGTTACAATCAAATTGCTTTTAAAATATCAATGATGATTGTGACAATGTGTATAAGAATCTCTCTTTGGCAGTCAGAACTGCCTGTTTAACTGAAAAAATATGGACCTTAAATTAATAGCTTTGGACTCAACCCTAAATGTCCCCTAGAAGGCAATGATCCAAATAGCGTTTTTTTTTCTTGCATCTTTACATTTTATCTGAATGTCAATCGGACATAATCTAAAGGTTGATCGGACATTCATTATCACCGTCAAGAAACTACGAGAAGGAAAACATGTCATAACTTATCAGAGACGAAGTAATCCCTTCAAAATAATTTATAGGAATTACAGAAAATTGTCATCATTGAGCTTCTAAAACCAATGACTGCAACGGACACCACTAGAGGATTCTAACCTGGGCCCTACTGCAAGCTTACTACTGAATACCTTAATGCCGGACCACGAAATGAACAAGAAATTTTTTTTAATCTATGATCCAAAAAGCGTTTTTTTTTCTTGCGCCTTTATATTTTATCTAAATGTCAATCGGACATAATCTAGATGTTGATCGGACATTCATTATCATCGTCATCATCAGTATAACAATTTTATGCACGATTTTTCGGTGAGTCAAAACCAGAAACTAGACATTATGAGAACAGGGGGAAGGAAAACATGTCATAACTTATCAGAAACGAAGTAACCCCTTCAAAATAATTTATAGGAATTCCAGTTGATATGACTCGAAAAAGTCGACATGACCCGGTAGATTAAGAAGTTAAGGAGGTAGATACATTCAACTACCAAGTTGATAAGGGTTGAGAGTTCGATTCTTGGCAACTTCGAGTCAAAATAGCTAAAAACTGATTGATTGACATGCACCTTAGCCACTAATGCATTAATACGAGGAAGTTTTCTCTATTACCTTATACTTTTCTTGAATAAATTCTTGATATTTTTTTCCGATTAAATGTTTATATGTTATTAAATTATTTCTCCAGTGGGTTTGATCGCAAGTTATTATCAACAGTTTTATCACAGTGAAAAAATAATTAATCTGATAAATAATTTTTAAATAAATTGTTTAAAGATACTGTAATAGCTTCTTAAACACAAATAATCACTGGATGTTGCTTATATGATTGCTTTTGTTGCAAATATTATCAAGATGCCTGATATAATCCAATAACTACTTGAATAAATTTGTTGTTTTAATCAATAGTTATTGCATTTGAGCATTTCTATTTTTAGCTTTTAGGTCGTGCAGCAGCTTTATCCAGAGTAACTACTAAAATATCAGCACAAATATTTTTTTTGTGCTGATAATTTTAGTACGTTTAGATTTTTACAGTGCACTTGTTTTGTTGTTTCTTAACGCACAAGGAGAGAAAGGAGTGGGCAGCTTCTGTTATATGGTAGAAGTCTAACTTGACTTCGTGACGCTGACTTTTTACAAGGTGAAGTTGGAGTTCATTACATTAGTTCACGACACAGGACGACTCTCTGGAAAAACTCTTCTTATATGATCACTAGTACAGGCGTCCAAAAGATTATGATTGGCAACATGCATCATCGCCAGTTACATATCCGCTAGTTCCACGTTTAGACGATCAGCCAACACTCCTACAATTGCTACGTTTGTGTGTGAAGAGTCTATAACAAAGTTCAGAACACCCACGGTCACACAACGCCATCTACAGCGTCTGCTAAGTGATTCCGAGTTATATAGATGTACCCTACCTATTCCTAAAAGTATAAACATGGAACTAAAACAATTTAGGACCAACAACAGAGCTATGTCAGTCTGATCCATGCCGGAGTCATTCCATTCGTTCATGGCTCATGACGACTCTCAAGAAAAACATTTGTTAGATGATCACTAGTACAAACATCCAAAGAGGTTATGATTGAGAATTTGCCTCATCATCTGAAACATACAAGCTAGTTCCACATTTGTACGGTCAACCAACAATTCTACAATTGCTAAGTTGGTGTGTGAAGAGTCTATAACAAAGTTCGGAACACCTGCAGCTGGGCAACATCATCTACAGAGTTAACTAAGTGATTCCGAGTCGTCTATATGTATGTAATATACCCATTCTAAAATTTTGTAAGCCTGGAGCTGAAACAACCTACTACCAATAACAGACTTAGAGCAGTCTGATCCATGCCCGGAGTTTATTCCATTCGTTCATGATTCATGACGACTCTTTGAAAAAAATCCTTCTTAGATTATCACTAGTACAGGCGTCCAAAGAGGTTATTTGAGAATACACCTTATTGCCAGATACATATCCGCTAATTCCACATTTGTACGATCAGCCAACACTCCTACAATTGCTACGTTAGTGTGGGAAGAGTTTGTAACAAAATTCGGAACATCCTCTGCAGCCTCCGCTACGTGATTCCAAGTCGTCTAGATATACCTTACACATCCTAAAAGCTTGTAAACTTGGAGCTAAAACAACTTGCATACCTTTAGGGTTTGAATTAAAAAACAATAATCCGTTCAAAGCTGATAATATGGTAAGGTTTAATATGGTAATTGCTCAATATGTACAAGCTTAACATCAGCTAACCACGTGATTATTACGTTATCATTTCCATTTCCTTTTATTTCCAACATTATTGATTTTTTCATATATAGGGAAATTTACATGTCGTTTCACTCTTAAAATAGTGTATAACCGAAAAATAACGTATAAGACATTACGACTGATTCGTTTCAGTTCGCTATTTAACGCCCTTAACCACGGCAAGAGTGGACGAGACTGAATTTTGTTAATAAGAGCTTGTTAGTGCATGGCAATGGGCTGGTATGGTTGGTTGACCGTGCTTAACCCTTCCACTGATTATCCTCTGCTCTAAGTATGAAGAGATCAATACCTGAAGAGATAAGGCGTCAAAGACTAAGTAAGCAAGCGAAGCGAGAAAAGATTACGAGTTGGTTTGGCGTAACGAAAACACCCACTCGCCATCAGTCACTGCGCAAGTGAACTCCCAAACTCAGGTTTAAGATTTCTCCTTATATTAAGTTAATGCATTTAAAATCTAACCATACGATATTAAGAAAGCAAATAAATGCTCAATTGAATCAAAATTTTCCAAAGTGAAAAGCGGAATTTTGACCCATCAAATAAAGAGAGATCAAAGTGAGAATTTGAAAAATGTATTATTGAAATGAAATATCAATTGATACTTCTTTCTCCATTAAATGCACATTGAGTTTAAATGGTATGAAACAAAAGTAACTTTATGATAACAATAGAACCTCTTCGTAGAAGACCTCCAATTGATCCAATTTATTCAAACCGGACAATTAGGTTCCGAATTAAAATGGTGCTGGTATTTTTCTGAGTTTAATTAATTGATCTTTCATTGGAATAGAAAAATACAGTGAGTTATTTTAATGTATAAAAATGCTCCACAACTTAAAAAGAAAGAAAGATTGACAATGATTAAAATTATAGCTTTTCAATCGTTTCCTATAGCTATCTTATATAAAACTCAATCAAATACCTAAATATATGTAAATTCTAAAGGCCGAAATGTTATTTTTTGTTATGAATTAATTATGTTTATACCCAAAATTCGTCCAATTATTTTGATATTTCTTTTTTATACAATTGATGTACTTTCGATCCACTTTAAACCGCAGGTCTGGTCTAATATGACTGTAGAGCTTAGGGATGACACACTACCGCGTAAAAAGAAAACAACTCCTGTCTCAAAATCTGCCAGTAGGTAGATGGCATTGGTCTACCATGGAGCTGTTGCCCCAATGAAGAAGAAGATATACTTTCAGTGATACAGTTTTAATAAGGAAAAAAAAAAAATCGAATAATCAATTTAAAATTAACTTTTTGATAAGTTACGTTTATTAAGGTATCTTTTCAAAAATGTTCTACACTTCCTGAAAAATAAATCTTCCATATGTTTTTTAAGAATTTGATGGTTTACTAAGACTAGAAATGTAGAAATTACTCGTTTATAAAAAAAAAAAAATATTTTGTATTAAGGTACTGAAGTATTAAGGTAAATGCTTATGATATTAATAATCTTAACATAGTTAAGATAAAAAAAAAAATTTCCATAATAACTTCTAAAATATAAAATTCAAAGGAACAAAATAATTGAGGAGAATTTTAAACTTTATGTGAAAATACAGTTAATCAAAAATGATTTGCAAATATAATAAAAAAAAAAAAAAACAGAAGCGTATGAGTATTTTACTATAATCTAGAGCTTTTTTTTCCTCATAAATGTCACAGCATTTATGACGAAACTAGATTATAGTAGAATATACATGGATTTCTGTCAAATACTGAAACCTCACGGTGAAGACAATTGGAATCTTCACCTCCTACCTATTAGGCTTCCAATTAACTGGTGTTTCACAGTAGAAACACCTGTCAATTGGAAGCCAGCAGCCTCAGAAGTAGGAGGTCAAGAACTTTCTTCTGGTATTCGATGACATTTAAGGTGGATTTTCTAATAATTATTAAAATCTCACGTTGGAGAAAGTTGGCCAATCGGAAGATCCTATCATCCAATCAGCTGGCGTTCTTCGAAGTGAGGTTTTAATATAGGGTAGAAATTTAATTCTGAAGCGTGCATGGGCGTCAATGTAGTGGGTTAATGTTGATAGCCATTTGAAACGAATCTCTTTAGAACTTGCATTTAGACAGCTGGCAACTGCTCCTTTCTCTTGAAATCCAATGCAAGGAATTTAATCTACTGATTTACCATGCTTTTATTGGTGGCGTGTACATGGGAGTCTTCATTTTAGCTTGTTTATCAAGCTCCGGACTGAATATCTATCAACCAGCTCGCTAAGTTAGTCTTAATCTGATAAAGTTGATGTGCAAAATTATTCCATTGTCACTGGCATCGACAATGGCGGAATGAGTTGAGGCACGAAATTTACTAATAAATAATGCCAAACTCGATACAGAAGTCAATCCTATCGATACATCAACATCGAGCGCGTTATCAGAGAGACAAAGAATATTATTAGTTTCACGAAGACCATAAGCGCGCGAAAGGTTTGGAAAATCTGATGATCGATAAAATCGAAACAATGATAGAACGGGCCGAAGGAAACTGTACGTAAGCAGATGACAAGCCGGAGATGGAACACGATAGACACGACCACAATCCAGCAGTGAGTCAATCACTCAACTCTCCTCTTTTCTCATCCATACCCCCCTTTTTTTTCATATATTTTATCAAGGCCCAATATCGAAGCGAAGAATGATTAATAACATGGACGGAGGGAAGATTGAAGAACATATTTGTTTATTAACTACTGTTATCCAGATGGTTCGAGAAGTGAAGGATGGATGGTAAGAAACAGGGCAGAGACAGGTTGTTGAATCAGAAATGCATCCAATTTCAAGTTTGGAGCGGAGCTATTATTCAAACACGAAGAGGAAAATAGAAAAAAAAGCGGAAGATTTTATATTTAAGAACTTGAAATTTATGCATTGCTTGCAGAATTTTTATAAAAAAAAAAAAAAAGGCTTATGTTTTTATTGATGACCAGAGAGTTATATAGCGTTCGTAACACGTATTCTGCTAAATAATAGAGTGTTTTTGGTTTCTATAGGTTTATATTAGAGAGTGTTTGTGGGTTTCTGTTTATAATAGAATGTTTTTCTGCTCATAATAGAGAGTGTCTTTGGTTTCCATAGGTTTATAATAGAGAGTGTCTTTGGTTTCCATAAGTTTATAATAGAGAGTGTCTTTGGTTTCCATAGGTTTATAATAGAGAGTGTCTTTGGTTTCCATAGGTTTATAATAGAGAGTGTTTCTGTTTATAATAGAATGCTTTCTGCTTATAAAAGAATGATTTTGTTTCCTATAGGTTTATATTAGAGAGTGTTTCTGTTTATAATAGAATGCTTTCTGCTTATAAAAAAGAATGCTTTTGTTCCCTATAGGTTTATAATAGAGAGTGTTTTTCTGTTTTAGAATAAAATGTTTTTTTCTGTTTATAATAGATTTTTTTTGGTTTCCATAGGTGTATAATAGAGGTTTATAATAGAGAGTGTATAATTGGTTTCTATAGGTTTTATAATAGAGAGTGTTTGAGTGTTTCTGTTTATAATAAAGAGTGTTTGTTGTGAATATTAATAAATTTTAAATTTCATCCCTTCTGGACATTCATCTCTACTTTTAGAAAAACCAGGCTAGCAAATTTAATTTGAGGTATTTATGTCACTAAAATGCATAAACTGTCTAAAAAGGTAGATTATTTATCTAGGATACATCAGTTTAATATGACAAATTAAAGCTAGAGCTATTTCATGAAAATAGTTATCACTAAAGAAAACCCTTTTATGACCAAACATAAAATTGACAGACGATTTAAGATAAGAAACAACAAATAAAAAAAAATCCCTTTCTTAATAATTATCGAGACATAAACATTCCTTTAATTATTATTCAAAAATTGCTTCTAAAAAGGGCGGGAGTACGTGTCATCAGCGCCCCTATGCAATTACTGTAATTGGTACCCCCTTTCATAAAAAAAAAAATCCTTATAAGGATATGTACAATGTAATGTTTTATCGCGGATACAAAATTTAAAAAATGCTGTAACAAAATTATAAATTTACCTTCTGCATTTTTACAACAATCGTTTGCAATCAAGATCGTTTGTAACTAAGAACAATATTATCAACATTTAGAATATTGCTGTTGTTGATAAATTTAGCAAACGATTTTGTGATGTCGTTCGATTAAAAAAATATATATATATATATTTAAATTTTTAACCTTGAAAACGATCTTTTGCCACTAGTTACATTGGTAAGTAGAATTTGTAATATTCTAAATAATACATGGGAATTTGGAAACGAAACGATTAAAAAATTTTAGTGAATAAAAACTAGAATATGAATTTCGTTTTTAAATTGAGGTTATTCATTTTGTAAATAAATTTTAATCGCCAATCATGTTTCATATATTTCCTTTAAGTGTATGTCTTTATTATTATTGCCTTTCAAATAAATTTGTGGATTTGAAACATTTTTTTTTTAAAGTTTTCTAAATCATTTAGAAACAATATATACCTTTTTTTTACAGTTCATATTACCATTTTACATATTTGAATATAAATTCTTAAGATTTTTAACTGCAAACACAATAGGTTACAAAAACACCGTGAATTGATTAGCTTTTTAATATTTTTCTAAACTGTTATTTATATTATTTTAATAAATGAAAAATAAATGGATTTAAGTGAAAGTTCTGAAAATTATTACAAACAATAAAAAAAAAAAAAAAAAATGAAACATTTCAGTTTCAATAATAGGAATAGTGTTGAGAAAAAAGTTTTCGTTTAATCTATCCAAAGTTTATCCAGAGCTATTTAGTAGGAGTAAAGATAACTGAAAATTTTAAATAATAATCGAAATTTATTTACAAAAGTTTCTTAGAGAATATCTAATTATGTTTAACATGAAGATGTAAAAAAAAAGCATTTAGTACAAATCTATATATAATTCTAAGCCTCTTATATATAATACTGAGCATTGCATATTATATATTCGCATATTAAATTATAACTTATTTTCAGTTAACTTGCTATATTTTGAAATGCACATCAAAACTGAAATCCAAAATAATAATAATAATAATAATAACGCACAATGTAATTTATTTGACTAACACGACCCTAAAATCATTTCTGAATACCATGTTATCTAACAGAACGCCGACTTTGAAGTCCTTTGTGTGTATAACAATACGGTTGATTACAAAAAAGTTAATCCTTTGTTTTTACAATTACAGGCGAGGCAAAATGTATATTATTACTCAGATTGAATTATATATAGCCAATTCGTGTAATTATATTGGTACAATATAAATATATTTGGAATTTAAAAGGAATATAACAAGCATAACATTACATCCGTTGCTATTATGCTTAAGACAAAAACGATTCCTCCCTTTATGTAATGTCCCATAACAATATACCATGAGATGGAAGTTAAATAAAACAAACGTCTTCGGATGTATAAAAGCAAACTAACAAACAAACACAAAACGCATTTATGAACCCACGATGCATTTTAATGATAATAATAACAAACCTATTAAGTATTAGTTTTACGATAATATCAGCAATTTCTAATTTTCTGCGCTGCCGTTATTACCACACGTCACGATAGAAGAGTCGCAAGAAAAGTTAAATAATAAAACTTCCAGAGGCAGCTTATAGTGAATGAGAAGAAAATAAAATAAATGCAGCAAAACTATTCAGAATCGAGAAGAGATGTAATGGTAAATAAATAAATAAAGCAGCAGCAAATTTGGATGGTCCTTTATTTATTTATTTATTTTTTACGTGATTGCAAATTGAATTATGTATTTATAACAGACAACTCCATATCGATGGGTTTGACCAACAAGGATCCACCATCTTGAAATTGCAACAACAGCCATGTTTAGCAAAGCGATCTACTTTTTTTGATCATGATGGACGATGTTGGATTAAAAAACAACAACTAAATAAAAAGATCTGCTGTGAGGTTCTTTCAATTTTTTATTACTTTATGTAACAGAATTTAAATATAAAACTGTCAATAATTCGGATTCATTTGAAAACATTTTTGAAATATTCTTTATTTATAACTTCAAACAAAACTTTTTATTCATAAATTTTAGTCATTTTAAAAGAATGAAAAAAATAGATTTTTTTTTTTAAAGTTTTTATTACTTTATGAAACAGAATTTAACTTTGGATTGTCAGTTATTTATTTATTTTTTCACATGATTGCAAATTAAATTATGTATTCATAACAGACAACTCCATATCGATGGGTTTGACCAACAAGGGTTTGAACAACAACCGCCATCTTGAAATTGAAACAGCAACCGTGTTTGACAAAGCGATCCACTTTTTTTTGATCATGATCAACGATGTTGGATTAAAAAACAAAACGAATAAATAAAAAAAGATTTGCTCTGACATTCTTTCCATTTTTTGATTACTTTATGTAACAGAATTTAAATATAAAACTTTCAATCATTTGGATTCATGTGAAAAAATTTTAGAAACACAATTTGAAACCTTCTTTTATTTATAACTTCAAACAAAACTTTACTATTTATTCCATTTCTTTTTAAATGACTGAATGAAATAGTAATAGTTTTTATTACTTTATGTAATAGAATTTAACTTCGTATGATCAATTATTATTTTATTTTTTTACATGATTGCTAATTGAATTACGCATTCATAACAGACAACTACTTATCGATGGGTTTGACCAACAAGGATCCGCCATCTTGAAATTGAAACAGCAACCATGTTTGACAAAGCGATCCACTTTTTTTTTTATCATGATGAACGATGTTAGATTAAAAAACAAAACGAATAAATAAAAAACAATCTGCTCTCTGAAGCTCTTTCAATTCCAATTTTTTATTTTTGAAACAGACAAAGAAATGAAAACAACAAAAAAAAAACAAAAACAAAATTGAGCAGCTGAGTGTTGGAGCTTCAGGTCTGATATGTTCTTGTCTTATTTTTTCGGTTCTGCCGAGCCGGGCGTATAATCGGGTTAGAGAAGATAATATAAGGTTCATTGGGGTCAATACTTCGGTTGGGTTTTAAGGTTTGCTTAAGCCGCGTTCGGGTTATTGGACGTTTGTACTGCTGTAAGAGAGATTTGAATAAGGGTTAGAGTTTATTTGTAGAAGTATTAGGTAAGAAAAATGGCGTCGACAAGTAAGGTAAGGTTGATAAATATGTACTGCTTCAAGATCTATGATTTAAATTCATAGGCAATAAAAACAAATCTGCAAGTATATTCTAGACTCCAGTCAATGAATGGTGTCTAATAGTAAATCTCTGAATAATGGAAATGATGAATAGTAGTTTCATTATACTAGAAACTTATTTTCATTCACTATTAGGTTTTTAAATAAATTAATCATAAAGGATTGGAAGCAACTGAATTTCGCTGAGTCGAGCAAGTAGTTAGCAATTTCAATTTTCTTTTAATCTGCAAGCATATGTAGTGTAGTTTAAATGTAAAGGAATTAAAATGGGGGTTTAAATGTAAAAGGACCACCATTTTATAGAGACTAAACCCATTTACTTTTAAGAAATACCCATTTTCTGTGTTTGATTTGATGAAATAAAGACAAATAGTATCAATTTACAAATTATTTGACGATCATGAGTAGTAGGAGGAGATTGAAAAAAGCTCCTTGAAACATTTTTTTAAATAACAGAAATATTTGTAAATGTAATCAAATGAATATCATTATTTATTATGAATTATAAGAAGAATATTACTTTAAATGTCTAGAAAACTAAGATAATCATCTATATAAATCCAAATATAAATTATTGTTTCTTTTCACAGACAATATGAGCAAGATAAAGCATTTTATTTTTTACAAGTACAAAAAAGAACAGCACGAATAACTTATTATGCTTAATTTAATACGAAGGTTTATTTCTTCTTTTTTAAACGAATATTCATTCTGGAATTCGAAAAACCTTACTAAATCACTAGAAAATGCTATTTTATTTATTTGTTATTTCTATCAAGCTGAAGTTTTACTCTGTGTTGATCACAGTTTTTATTTTTAAGCAAATGTGAAGCAGATAATAAAATTGAAAGAAAGATCACTCGATTATTTTAAAAATAGTTATAAATATCCGAATGGATGTATATTATTAAAATATCCATCTATCGAGATATAATCATTATATCGCATAATTATCATTATATCATATTATTAAAATATTCAATATTTGAGCAGGGTTTTTATTTTTAAGCAAATGTGAAACAGATAAAATTTTTAAAAAAAAACGTCATTCAATTGCTTTAAAAATAGCAATCCAAATGGATGTATATTATTAAAATATCCATCTGTTATTCACTATGTATGGATTTAAAAAAATTTTTTTTCTTTCCATTTTATTTGATCAAACTTGATTTAATTGTATGACACAAAAATAAAGAAAGAAAAAGAAATGTAAAAGGGGAAAAAAAATGACATTCTTTATTTATAACTTTCAACAAAACGTTTTATTGATAAATTTTAATCATTTAAAAATAAGAAGAAAAATAAAAATTTTCTACATTTTCATTGTTTCTTTTTTTTAAGTTTATATTACTTTATGTAACAGAATTTAAATATGAAAGTTTCAATAATTTGGTTTTATTTGAAAACATTTTGAAACATTCTTTATTATAACTTCTAAAAAACTTTTTTTGTTCATAAATTTTAATCATTAAAAAAAAAAAAAAATAGTTATTAGTTTTTATTACTTTATGCAACAGAATTTTGAAAAAATTTCAATAATTTAGATTTATTTGAAAACATTTTTGAAACAAAATTTGAAACATTCTTCATTTATAACTTCAAACAAAAACTTTTTATTCATAATTTTTAGTGATTTAAAAAGAAGAATAAGAACAAAATAGATTTCCTACAATTTCATTATTTTTTAAAAAAGTTACTTAATTACTTTATGTAACAGAATTTAAATATAGAACTTCCAACAATTTGGTTTCAACTCATAGAAGAAGAAGAAAGCGTTATGAACTGGAAGTCGGCCATTACCAAGTAAAGGCTTTAAATGCCCGATTCAGTTACTTACAGACCCAGAACCGAACAAAGGCTTCTTTTCTTTAACAATCCTTTCCCTTTTTTATTGCGATCACTTCCGGTCTTGACCCACTTTTAGCCTCCTCACCCTTTCACAAAAGGAAAAAAAAAACTACCATTCACCCCTTCCTTCTAACCCCTTTAACTCTTTCTTACGCAACAACCCTTGCCGGGGGGGGAGTGAACGAGGCAAGAAATAACGAACTCTTCGAAAGAGGAGAACATCGCCAAGGCTTCCCACGAAGATGCAGGGGCATAAAAGAAAAAAAACGAGTAGAATTTTGGGGGTGGGCTACCATCTGCCAGACCAAGAGGCAGCTGGGATGCTAACCCTTTTCGTGGGGCCTCTGGCTAAAAGACGTCGATCCATCTCTGTCTTTAAAAAGACTTGGGGTTTCAGTTTTTCTTATGACAAAGAGTAAAACTAACTGATCTTGGTACTGATGAAGAGAATCTCTTTTTTTTTTTTTCTTGCGCAAACTTCTGCAACAAGTTGCTTGTGGGGCCTCATTGGTTCATGATTAAGATTGGGATGGTTGCTTTTTTGACATTTGGTGTATCGGTCATGGCATGTTGTAGAGAGATTCTTGTTAGATGGAAATTGAATTCTGTTTCTATATCATTTTGGATATGAAGCAAGAATAAAGTGAAAAAAAAAAATTATTTATGTGGAGCTATTTCAATGTATCAAATCTCTATCATTTTAAAAATACTGAAATAGCGAAAAAGAATCACATGCTCATATCATTCAGTATAAATGACATTTTTATTTGGCATTTTTTCACCAGCAGATTTTCTGCAATCTTTTTCTCCAAATGTGAAACATTGGTATTTTATTGTTGAAGAGCGGAAACTATGGATTTCGTTTGGTTTGGTTTGTCGCTCAACGGTCATTTCTGGCACACTTTAGGCTAATTAGACAGGACCTCCAGTTTAACATGGATTACGAAACATTTAGAAACATCTATGTCACCACCGGAATTCGGACTTAAAGCCTGTGGTACCAAAGACCAGAGCGCTAGCCAATTGGCCATCAGGCCACTGGTTTGGTTTGTCACTCTACGGCCATTTTTGCTCATTTTAGCCTAATTAGACCGGTACCTACAGCTTAATGTGGATTCCGAACCACTAACAAACATCCATGCCACCGCTAGACAGGATTCGAAACTAAAGTCGGTGGTATCAACGGCCAGAGAACTAGCCAAGTCGCCAACAAGCTGCTGAGAAACTATGGAAGACATATTAAACGTAATATTTATAATGTATGAAAATAAATAAGTTATAATTAAAATATACTAGTATTTATAAAATGTAATGTATATATATTCAAGCTAAAAATTTGATTGATGACATATAAGTTTAATTATGAGAGAAGCAGAACTTGTAAAAATATTTTATTTCTAAAATATTAAATAATTATTGTTTTCAATAAATATATCAATAACTACTGATATATTATTTTCAATAATATATCAGTAGTGTGAATACTTTGATGATTAAATAATGACTCCTGACTTCCATTACGTTTTCAATTCAATCAGTTGCAAGTTATTATTTATTAATAAGTTGATTTACTTATGTATAAGCTAATTCTTTGACTAGTTTATATTATTTAAGAAATTATGTAAATTAAAAAAAAATCTCAACAAATTTGAAATAAAAAAAAAAAAATGATTGAAAATGCTTTCTAATAAACAAACGAATTATGCTTTTGCAATTTTGATTTTCAATAATTGAAGAGATGTGTTAAATATAGTTGAGTGATTTATTATTAACAATTAATTTAAATATTTGTTTTAAGAGCATATTAGAAAGTAACATATCTCGTCAAATAAACCTTCTTAATAAATTATTTTTGTTTTAAACATTTATTTTGAAATTTTAATGGGCATTTACGCGTTAACAATATTTTATAAACAACATAATTTTATAATATTGTTTCAATTGTATTATCCAAAAGGTAAAAATTTCAAAGCTAATCAAATTATTCTATTATGTAATAATAATTATTTGCACAAAATAGGAAATTATACCAAAATAAATCATTTACAATTATATTAGAAAATTATATAGAAATTCATATTAGAAAAGTCTGATAAGTATGTTTTCTATATCACAACAAAAATCACTGCAATATTAAAAATACAGTAATTTTATAGAAGGTTTTTGTATTCGTCTAATCCTGGATATAGAAGCAAAAACCTGTAATACATTCATTGGTTGGACTTCATAGTAAATCAACATTAAAACAAAAAGTCTTCTCTTAGATGAGGTCTTCTTCAATGAGAAGTAATAAATTTATAACATTCTCTCCTTTATCTAATGGTTTATGTCCATCCTCAAATTACTTAAATCCAGCTACTTAACCTACTTATGAGCAAACAGATTTACCATTTATCTTCACAAGATGCGCAAGAGAACTTATTTTAACTTCACTTCTTTTAAGTTTTACATATATGCTTTTCCATCATTGCATATAAATATCGATTTGTAAGTTTGATATCATAATACCGTAAAAAGAACAAATATTTAAAAATATTTTAAATTTAACATATATTTGCATATTGCATGTATACCGATTTATTAGTTTAAAAACTATACGTAAAAAATAACAAATATTTAAAAATATTTTAAATTTAACATATATGCTTTTGCATCATTGCATGCAAATGCCGATTTATTAGTTTAATATTTCATACTATACCGTAAAAATAACAAATATTTAAAAATATTTTAAATTTAACATATATGCTTTTTGCATCATTGCATGTAAATACCGATTTATTATTTTAATATTTCATACTATACCGTAAGAATAACAAATATTTAAAAATATTTTAAATAACATAAATGCTTTTGCATCATTGCATGTAAATACCGATTTATTATTTTAATATTTCATACTATACCGTAAAAAGAACAAATATTTAAAAATATTTTAAATTTAACATGTATGCTTTTGCATCATTGCATGTAAATACCGATTTATTAGTTTAATATTTCATACTATACCGTAAAAATAACAAATATTTAAAAATATTTTAAATTTTTATGCTTTTGCATCATTGCATGTAAATACCGATTTATTAGTTTAATATTTCATACTATACCGTAAAAATAACAAATATTTAAAAATATTTTAAATTTAACATATATGCTTTTGCATCATTGCATGTAAATACCGATTTATTAGTTTAATATTTCATACTATACCGTAAAAATAACAAATATTTAAAAATATTTTAAATTTAACATATATGCTTTTGCATCATTGCATGTAAATACCGATTTATTAGTTTAATATTTCATACTATACCGTAAAAATAACAAATATTTAAAAATATTTTAAATTTAACATATATATGCTTTTGCATCATTGCATGCAAATGCCGATTTATTAGTTTAATATTTCATACTTTAAAATAACAAATATTTAAAAATATTTTAAATTTAACATATATGCTTTGCATCATTGCGTAAATACCGATTTATTATTTTAATATTTCATACTATACCGTAAGAATAACAAATATTTAAAAATATTTTAAATTTAACATAAATGCTTTTGCATCATTGCATGTAAATACCGATTTATTATTTTAATATTTCATACTATACCGTAAAAAGAACAAATATTTAAAAATATTTTAAATTTAACATGTATGCTTTTGCATCATTGCATGTAAATACCGATTTATTAGTTTAATATTTCATACTATACCGTAAAAATAACAAATATTTAAAAATATTTTAAATTTAACATATATGCTTTTGCATCATTGCATGTAAATACCGATTTATTAGTTTAATATTTCATAATATACCGTAAAAATAACAAATATTTAAAAATATTTTAAATTTAACATATATGCTTTTGCATCATTGCATGTAAATACCGATTTATTAGTTTAATATTTCATACTATACCGTAAAAATAACAAATATTTAAAAATATTTTAAATTTAACATATATGCTTTTGCATCATTGCATTAAATACCGATTTATTAGTTTAATATTTCATACTATACCGTAAAAATAACAAATATTTAAAAATATTTTAAATTTAACATATATGCTTTTGCATCATTGCATGCAAATGCCGATTTATTAGTTTAATATTTCATACTATACCGTAAAAATAACAAATATTTAAAAATATTTTAAATTTAACATATATGCTTTTGCATCATTGCATGCAAATGCCGATTTATTAGTTTAATATTTCATACTATACCGTAAAAATAACAAATATTTAAAAAAATATTTTAAATTTAACATATATGCTTTTGCATCATTGCAGGCAAATGCCGATTTATTAGTTTAATATTTCATACTATACCGTAAAAATAACAAATATTTAAAAATATTTTAAATTTAACATATATGCTTTTGCATCATTGCATGTAAATACCGATTTATTATTTTAATATTTCATACTATACCGTAAGAATAACAAATATTTAAAAATATTTTAAATTTAACATATATGCTTTTGCATCATTGCAAGTAAATACCGATTTATTAGTTAATATTTCATACTATACCATAAAAATAGCAAATATACATATGCTTTTGCATCATAGCATATAAATACCGATTTATTAGTTTGTTATTTCATACTATATCGTATAAATAGAAACTATTTAAAAATATTTTATGGTATAGTATGAACATCATAACAGATTCCATAAGTAAAAAAAAAAATATTAACTACTTATTATGCTTGTATAAAATTCTCAAGATTATGACTTTTCAACGTGACATATTGCCTACTGTCTAAATTAAGAAATTATTATTCAAAAAAGTAATCTATGTAACAGAAAAATAGCATTTCTCTATTTAATAATCGATCAAGATATCTGTTTAAAATCGATAAAATAACATTGGATAACAACGTAGAAAAAAAAAAATCTTTCCATTCTTTAATTATTTTTCTATACCGTAAATTAATTACCCAATATTAAAAAACCATTTTGCTGAAAAATGAAAAGCCGAAGTAATTTAATCAATAAGCAATTAAGATAATACATTTAAAATTAAATTAATTAAATAATTTTTTTTGATTGCTCGATTAATTTCAGTCTAATTTTGTTCAGTCAATAAATGAAAAATTGAAGTTACTTTAGTTTCTTCAATGTTATAGGTTTAATTTTATGAAATGGTCTATGAATTATAGAATATAAACAACTGTTTTAACAAATTTAAATATTTATTTTATAAATAAAAATTACTTAAATATAAAGTAAATTTTATTTATAAAATAAATATAATTTATATTTAAATTATTTTTTAATTTGTAATTTAAATTTTATTACTATTTCTATTTATAAATTTATAATTAGCAATACTTTATGGTTGTTAATTAACCATTTCTTTATGGTTATATTAATAACCCCTTACTTTATGTTATATTAATAACCCCTTACTTTATGGTTTTATTAATTACCTATTACTCTATGGTTATATTTATTATATTTTATAAACGTTATACAAATAGCAGACATATGAGGTTACACTTTTTCCATACAGATATTTAGTAATTAATTAAAAATTACTTTATTTACCCAGAAAAGAAAATAGATATTTCAGTTTGATTTCTGCTCAACTATATTATATTGCAGACTACATTGCTTTAATGAATAACTTATTTTCAGTACTCAATGAATTTTCTGGAATTTTTGTTATTATAACAACGATTATGATTATTAGTAAGCAATTAAGTAAAATAGGATTTTAAAACCATACAGAATATAATATTTTCAGATAATATTACGTTATATATGTATATTAAGGATCAATATTAATGGCTGAATGTATATGGAATTATATGGATAATAATATGGAGAGGGGATTATAAAGATAAAAGGATTTACGATTAGATGGATATTAAGGACACAAAAATTATTAACCATTGTTTATTTTATTTTTTTCATAAAATAATAATAATGTTCACTTTCAGAAGAAAAGCAATACTTCAGGAAGTGTATATTTTTAAAAATATCTATCGTCAAATGTATATAAAGAAAAACATAAAAACCAATGAAGGAAAAACAAGTGAATGAGTGAATGAGAAAATCTACTACTAAATCTAGTTCGTTGTATAACAAAAAAACCATCATTCCAAATACAAGCCCGCGCTTAGGTATATATCAAGGACTATATACCCTCATGAAATTATAAACAGGCCATTTCTGATCGATATATATATTATTAATGGATGTATGTACATGGAATTATATGGATAACATATAAAGATGGGATTATAAAGATTTATGATTAGATGGATATTAAAGGAACCTATATATTTCTAAGGATATTAATTATAATCCTGGAGATAGCTTTATCAAGGACTATATATCCTGATGATATTGTAAGCCATTCAGCGAGGTATTCATATATATATTCCTAAGGAAATTAATTATAGTAAACCATGTTATTTCTGTTCGATAGATGACTGAATCCAATCAAAGACATATATAGCGATGTATTCCTATATATATAATATTCCTAAGGTAATTAATTATAATATCATGGGGATTTCATCAAGGGCTATGTATCCTCATAATATTATAAACCATGTTATTTTTGAACATAGCAGGATCCAATCAGAGACAAACTTATCGATGTGTTCCTATATATATATATATTCCTAAAGAAACTGGTTATAACATCCTGGGGATAGCTATATCAAGGATTAGGTATCCACATGATATTATAAACCATGTTATTTCTGATCGATACTTGACTGGATCCAACCAAAGACAAATCTAGCGACGTATTCCTATATATCATTTTTAAGTTCCATATTTCCGATTTGTAATTCCGATTTTTGCAGAAAGGAGGAGCTAGCTTCGCCTCAGGAGCAGGAGCCCAGGTGTGGCGGATTCTTCCAGGAGGAACCGGGGAAGGGGGTCTTTTTCGAGGGACCCACCTGAAAAGCAGAGTTCGATGAATTCTGGAAGAAGCACCCTTTAAAGGCCCGCGAAAGGGTTCAGCTTCTGTTGGGAACGTCGATGCATTTTGGGGCGTAGAAAGGGTAACCGTTTGCCCTTACCTGCGTGGATTTGACACTGAAATCGAGTTTAAGGTGACGAAAAGGGAGGCTCCTATAAGGTTCACTTTCAGCGCCTGAGAAATTCGGAAGAACTGGAACTGGAAACGTAAAACTTTTAAAGGTTAGAAAGATGTGCATTTTACTCTAAAGTTAGATTTTTATTTGACAATGTTGAGAAGTTTTTGAACTGAAGTACTTGATGGATAGTGTGTTTGAACTTTCGAACTGGACTGGATAGTCAGAAAATGTAATCCCCAATTACCCATTTAGCAGTCCCAAAAAAAAAAAAAGGTTTTTATTTGGTTTGTCACTCTACGGTCATTTCGTGCACACTCTGGGCTAATTAGACCGGGAACTACAGTTTAAAGTGGATTCCGAACCACTCACAAACATCCATGCCACCGCCAGCATTCGAACCTGAAGCCTGTGGTACCAAAGGCCAGATGGTTGGTGGAGGAGAAAAGTATGGACTAGTTCAAATAATTTTATTGGCATGATAATAGTAATTAGTAAAATTATTTTTTAATGTAATCGTACTAATTGATATACACTAGACAATAAATAAATATAGTACCCCTACTGAACAAAATAGGATATACTGTATTTTGACCGGTGTTAAATTTAGTGGTACAGTAACGAAAGGACGAGTATATTTTAAACGTTTGAATAATTTAATAAATTAATTCAAACAATACGAGTCATTAAAATGATTCGAATTTCATACATCTAATGCAAATTACCCCAGATGTTGTTACTGGAGATATCCTTTCTAAACATACAATTTACTAATACAATGTATGAATAAGTCTGTGCAACGTGACACTATAATATATGCTGGCTAACATTGGATGTGTTACATAAGCTAGAAAATGAATAAATATAGTAACCCTACCGAACCGAATAGGATATACTGGATTGCAGGGCAGCCGGTGTTAAATTTTGTGGTACGGTAACGAAAGGACAAGTATATTTTAATCATTTGAATAATTTAATAAATTTATTCAAACAATACGAATCATTAAAATGATTCGAATTTCATACATCTAATGCAAGCTACCCCAGATACTGCTCTAGGAGACATCTTTTCTAAAATACAATGCACTAACACAATGTACTGATACGTTAGATATAACGTGCCTCTATAGTGTAAACGCTGACAAAAACTAACGTTGAATGTATTACATGTCTTCAGTAGAGTTGAATTATCTCATCCGAATGTCTAGCATTAAAAAATACGTATTCAGAAATTTTTAAATAGATTTTTTCCTCGATAAATGCATTTTTATTGGAGTCGATAAGTGGGCTGTTATGATGGTGTTGTTTAAATTAACATTGTAGATAGGTAATATGAATTATCTCATTATTATGTGATCTCATTATTATATGAGGTGAATTATTTCATGGAGAGTATCTAGCATTAAAAAATATATATATTCAGAAATTTACAAATAGATTTTTTTCCCTCAATAAGTGCGTTTTTTTATTGGAGTCGGTAAGAGGATATAATATTCAAATTAACATTGTAGGTGGGTAATATGCTGAATATTAATTAATATTAATACTGAATACACGTAACGGTAGATATTATTTACCATATTTTGTAAAGGCCTTATTACAAAAGATGGTAAATATTATCAAGCAGTATAAAATGATGACAACGAAGAATTTTGAATATATTATATTAAAAATACACCCCATTATTATAAGCTTCAGAATTCTCTGTGAAACAAAACAGGGTCGTTTTGATTCAAACAAGCTCTATTGATAAAACAAAGCTTAGAAAACAAACAATCATTAACCATGTTACGATTCGCGTACAAATGAAAATTACTTCAAAGGAACCTTTCCTTCACAAAAACTATACACACACACACACAAAAACAAAAAATGATTGTTAAACATAACACAAACCAAAAACTCTTTCACAATCAAAGAATCAGCAAACCTTCATATACAAAAACAGCACTCTATAGGTATCGCTGCGATACACTACACTACATACGTGAGAGAAAACTTCAGCGTGCACACGAATAATTAGAAAGACCCTCTCTTCACATGGTAATGCAGAGAGAGCGTTCCTTTCATAAAGAGTTACGATAACAGTGATCTAAGAAAACGAAGGAACGGAATTTTTCAAACCCTAGAAGAAAACCCAGCATAAATTATCCTCCATCCCTCCCCCTTCTCCTTTTCGACCCCCTTTTTATCTCCTTTATTCATTCCCCCTACTCCATCCCGTCCCCCTTTCCATATGAAGCGGAACACATCGCCAAATCTCCCTGCTCATTAATTCGCGGCGCCCGTTGCCATAGAAACGGAAAGACCGAGAGGACTACGGATAATGAGGGGATGGACAGGAGGATGGAGAGCAAAAGGGATCGAATCGTTTTCTGGAAAAAGTAAAAACTCGAATTTTTGATGCTAGAGTTTTTTTTCCCTTCTTTTGTCTGAAAGGAAATGGAATTTTATCATTAAGGTGGTATTGGTTTAAAAAAAAAAAATATGCATGTAGTACCTGAACTATTGAAAAGACAAGTTGGAGTAAATATGATAGATTTTCTGAAATTGTGAAAAAATAAATTCTAAGTATTGATGTCTATACTTAATTTAATAATTTAAGAATAGATATCAATGCTTAAGGTGAATTGAAATCAATGTTTAAAGTCAATAGATGTTAATGTTTAATTATTTATTTCTATAAGTTTGAAAAGTTATTTAAAATTTGGATTCTAAATGTCAAAATATTTTTATGTCACTTTTTTGATCAAATTTCAATTCATGAAATAATAATCAATAATCATGTATTTAAATGTTATATTTATTTAGTGATGTATTTTATTAATGTACTTTAATTTTTTATTTATTTATTTATTTGTTGATTTTAATGATAATTTGTATTAGAGGGCAACATAAAAGTATTGTTGCTTGAATTTCTAAAAACAAACAATTATCGAACTGTTTATTTCAAATTATAACCCAGTAAATTGTCAAAAGAATTTCTGATTATTTTAATAAATAAAAGTTAATTTATCATTACTTCGTTAGAGACACCTAGAGTCTGAAATGTTTCTATAATATTTTTAATTAAAACTTACAACAATAATTGTACAGCTTACAAAACAGCTTCAAATATTCTTAAATAGTTTCAGACTATTTAGTGTTTTAATTTATTAATTTACTGTACATAATTAAAATTACATTGATTATAAATTATTTACATAGTTATGAATAAAAATTCACAGGGATCAATGTGGGTGTTGAATCTTCTAAAAATATTTAGAGTGCAGGTTTTCAGGTAGAAAATCTATTCACATATATTTACTGTTAAAGGTGAAATTAATAAATTCATTTTAAGCATAAAGTCAGCTTGTAAAGTTGCGTATACCATGCCCGGAATCTGTTACAAATTGTAATCGAAAGACAAGAGGTTTTTGCAAATAACTGAAAACCCACGAATCTTTTTTACTTCATTTTATTAACATTTTAAAGGAATTTAAAGAGCTGGGGCCATCTCCAGGATTTGGTATGTCGCTCTAGAGAGCCTAATCAGACCGGCACTTACAGTATAAAGTGGATTTCGATCCATGCCAACATGAAGCCTGTGGTACCAAAGGCCAGAACGCTAACCACTTTGTCATCAGGCCTCCCAGCTCCACGAGGTAATAGCAGAGAGAAGAGCGATACGTCCAAGAGCTTCGAAACTTATTAAGCACATGTCAGATCCAACAAATGAATTTAAAAACAAATCACTAAAAGTGTTTTGATTAGGATATTGCCAAGTGTGGTAAAAAGAAGAATCGAAAAGAGTTCATAAAGAAAATGTTAAGGCAGCTATCAATTATACGAAAGTTCGAAGTAATTGTTAAAAGAAAAATGTGAGAGCAAAGAGTTAAAAGGAATTAATGCAATAAATGAATATGCTAATTGTATGTAGGGAATTAGGAAGAGCAAATGAGTATTATTAGATATATACGAAACGCTAATGCCGAAGTAAGGTTAGATCATAAGGTTTATTTACGACGTGCTTAGTTTTCTGCTACGTTCGCATTTCCTTAAATTTATTGCTCAATGTTTTATATTAAATTACTTAGAAGGAATAATCATAACATTACTCAATTTTCAAATAACTACTTTCTTTTAAACCTGAAATAATTATTAAATTATATACACACGTCTTATATTATCTTATTCACTTTCCATTTAAAACAATCTTCAACATCCTACAATGCTAAATGAATGTCTTTCGTTTCAGTTATCAGGGGCTTGATGGTCAGTGCTCTGGCGCTCGGTACCACAGATTTCGAGTTCGAGTCCCGGCGGTGAAAAGCGTATTTTGTAGTGGTTCGGAATCCACTTTAAACCGTAGGTCCCGATCTCATAGGATCATAGATTGTTGTGGGGGTAGTGTTACTCGCGTTCGTAGCATATCTTCAAGCTGCACGTGCCTCCTGGGTAGTGTTAAATGAGTAATAACGGTGCAGCATTTGATTATGGCACAACGATTAACTATCTCTGTATTGCCAGCTGCATTAGAACAACAACAACGCACCAGTTTATTTGCAATTAATATAAAGGAATTATTAATATAAAGGAATATATATATATATATATATATTATATCATTGAATCATGCACCATGTGTGAAATATTTAATGATAAATTGCAACTGTTCGGCGTGCTACTGGTCGCAGTATTAAAAAAAAAAAATCTATTTTTTTCTGCTGTAAATGTTTTTTGTCTAAACTGATTATGCAAATATATATATACATATATTTGCATAATTTTTAATTCAAATTATAAATTATCACAAAATTTTTAAAAACAAAAAGAAAAATAAACATTAACTAACAAATTGAATCTCGTTATATTAATTAAAAGATGTCACTGACCGCATTTCTTAAAACAACAGGAAGAAATTTCCAGGAAAAGTTCTCCACCACCCTCAACCACCACGGGAAAATCCCTCACACGCTTGGACCTTCTCCAACCGACCCGCCGCCCGACGACCTTGGGCTACTAGTGACCTTGAAGGGACGGGGGGTGGGGAGACAAACACGAGGGTGCTCTAATTGCTCAGTAATTAACTCACCCAGTGATGAGTCTCGGATAATTAACGAACAATGACTGGTACGTCTGCGGTAGCGCTGTGCCAGGGGTTTAGCGGGGGTGGAGCACAGAAACGGATCGTTGGTCGTTAAAATTCCTTTCCTGGCGAATTCACGGAAAGCACACGAAACGAGCGATGGTGGAAAGTAAAGATTAATGTTGAGGACACGGCTAAACATTTTAAACAGGAAGAAAGTCGGGTAATTTGAATTTCTCTCCAGAGTCTGGGATGGAGGTATTTGTCTTTCCGGAGTTGTTGGAAAAGCATTGCTGGAATACGGGAGGTACTGGTTAAGGTACACTAGACTGGATTTCTAAGGTACCAAGGTTTAATGAATCAATTAATTGTATGTCGAGTGTTAAGGTTCTGGTTAAGGTACTAAGGTTTTCTAGATTCAGAAATTTTATTGGGGAATCTTTGGGTGTTTAGTCTGCCATCAGTTATAGCCAATAAGATAATTATAGTTATCGAGAATCTTACGATAGAATGTTTAATGGTGGTATAAATTCAAGGCAAAATGTATTACACTCCATAAATTTCTATATTTATCTGCCGTTTTGTAAATGCTTGGCACTTCTGGAGAAAGTATAGATGATTCAGGAAATTGGGATTCTTTAGGTGATTCGTAAGCTATATATTGTAGCCGATTAGAAAATAATTATTATTGTCAAATATAGCTTGCATAGTAATAACACAACGATTGATGGTTGTGTAAATGCAAAGCAAATTGAATAAAGTCAATAAATTTCGAAATTCATACTCCGTTTTCTAAATGAAAGTATAGAGAATTCAGAAAATGGGGGCTCTTTGGATGATTAGTTTGTTATTAGTCGTAGTCAATTAGGGAATTATTATTGTCAAATATAGCTTGCATAGCAACAATACAACGTTTGACGGTGTTGTAAATGCAAAGCAAAATGAATTACAGTCAATACATTTCTAAATTCATATATCGTTTTCTAAATGCATGTAGTTCAGGAAAAAGTGTAGAGAATTCAGAAAATTGGGATTCTTTAGGTGATTTGTTTGCTATCAGTTGTAGCTAAACAGGAAGAAAGTCGGGTAATTTGAATTTCGCTCCAGAGTTGGGATATAAAGGTATTTGTCTTTCCGGAGGTGTTGGAAAAGCTTTGCTGGAATAGGAGAGCTTCTGGTTAAGGTATTACAGTGGATTGAGAAATTTGATTGGTAATCTTTGGGTGTTTAGCCTGCTGTCAGTTGTAGCCAATAAAATAATTATAGTTATCGAGGACCTTGTTTGGTTACGACAGAATATTTAATGGTGGTATAAATTCAAGGCAAAAATGAATTACTGTCACTAAATTTCTAACTTTGTCTGCCGTTTTCTAAATGCATGCAGTTTTGGAATTTGTATAGATGATTCAGAAAATTGGGATTCTTTGAGTGATTAGTTTGACATCAATTGTAACCAATTAGACAATTATTATTATTGTCAAATATAACTTGCATAATAGCATCACAACAATTGACGGTGGTGTAAATGCAAAGCAAAAGAAATAACAGTCAATAAATTTCTAAATTCATATTTTTTGAGATGATAATATTAACAATGAGATTTTTTTTTTTTTTTGGAATTTATTAAATCATTTAAAAAAATCAAGCTAAATAAAAAAAATTAATATAGGTTTTAGAAGAAATAAATGCTTGTAATCAAATATATATACAAAATTTAAAATTCATTTCATGAAAATGAATTTTAAATTTACACTTTAACATACCCTATTTATTTATAACGTACAGAAATGTAACGTCGTCAATAACGTCAGAAATATTAATATTAATATTAATCACTACTTAATAAACATCACAGATGTTAACATTTACATTAACCATTATTTTAACAGCATTAGAGAAGTTAACATTGCTGAAATTCAAGTTTTATGTCTAAAACAAACAAATAAATAAATGCCAAAAATCACTAGAAAAAGATTTATGTAACATATATAATGGTAGTCCATTAATAAATAATCTTGTACCTTGAATTCATTATGTCAAAGAAAAATCATTAAATAACAACAAAATTTTAAATTGAATGTTTTAAATAAAATAATAATCAAATATCCTAATAAAATTAATTAGAAATCTTTAACAAATACTTGTTAACTGAATATTTATTTATTTACAAAAATAAAAATTATTAATTAATAATTTAATTAATGTTTCAAAGTAAAATCAAAACTTATTTCAAAGCTCTAATGAATATAGTTTCCTTTGAAGTATTTATACTATTTATATATATATATTTTTACTATTACCACTATTATTTACCACCATTTATTTTTTATTTTTTTTTTTGCATGATGAAATTAATAACAAACACGTACTTTTCAATTTTTTAAAGTATCAAATTCATGAGGATGCTATATACTTAAAAAAAAATTTCTAACCTACCTTTGGGTTAAGAAAGTAAGATTCTAAAATTTATTTTAAACAATAATTATTTTAATAAATTAATAGTGGTAATAGCTAAAAATACCACAGTCAATCCCCATGCTGAAAATGACCAGAATTGAAGTTGCTGACGAAATGTAAATGCATGAATAACTTTTCTGAATTATTTTTAATATTTTATTATCCACGTGTATTTGTGTCTTATTCCTCCCACGTTTTCCTTTGAAATATAAAAAACGCTGACCATAACGTCAAATAAGCGAAGCCTGATTGATGGGGCTGTTCTTCCTCCAATTACGTATCAATGATGCAATCGGTATTTTAATTCAAAGGAAAACGGTGAGTAAGGAAGACCATTTAAACAATATGGGTTTTTTTTTGTGTTAAAATATTAATGGTTAGTTTTGTAATAAATGAACATTAATGATGATGTCTTATAAATATAATTGATTATAATAATAAAACATATTATGACGTTTATTATATAAATCTTATTTTTTTAAAGTATATTAGGAGCTCTTACCCTTTATTTACATTGATAGATAGTTCAGTGGTTTTCGTTTAAACAATATACTAATAATATATTTTTGGCCGAGCGAATTGCGCTCTGGCGCTGGGTGCCATAGGTTTCGGGTTCCAGTCCTGAAGGTACCATGGATGTTTGTAGTGGTTCGGAATCCACGTTAAAAGTAGATCCTTGTCTAATTAGCCCAAAGTGTGCAAAAAAAGACCGCAGAGCGACAAAAAAAATATCCATTTTAAACTGTAGGTCCCGGCCTAATATGACTGTAAAGCGTAGGGCTTACAACCCTACCCCCAAAAGAAAACTTGTCATATGTTGGAATCTGTCAGTAGGGCAGACGGCCTTGGCCGACCATAAGCCTATTGCTCCCATGAATATTTGGTCGCTCTTCGGTCATTTTGTGTGCACTTTTAGGCTAATTAGATCGGGACCTACAGTTTAACATCGATTCCGAACCACTCACAAATACCCATGCCAGCGCCAGGATTCGAACCTGAAGCCTATGATATCAAAAAGCCAGAGAGATAACCAATTGACCATCAGTCCGCGCTTATTTCAGAACCGTTTCAACGCAGTTTTATTTCAGAACAATTTTTTTTTTATTAAAATTAAAAATATATACTTTTTGTGAAAGAGGGGGAGGGGGAAGGAAACGGGGTCAATTATAATAGCCCAAGTTAATGTAAAATGATTTGAAGTTTGTTTAAAATTTATTGAAGTTTAAGTTGCATGAGAACAGAGGTCAAAGTTAATGAGAAAATCAAAGAAAATGAAAGGTGTTACATTCAACCGCCATCAGGTACAACGTTATTATCATAAAAAATATCTTCAATTTTATTCATTTTGGAAAAAAAAATAATAATTAAAAGTAAATGCAACTGTCCAAAAGCAAATACTTAAATTATTTCATGATAGTATGCATATATTTCTGTATATAAATCTTCACGTTTATTTTATTTTCCACTAACACTCCCCCCAAAAAAAATATTTTGGGAAAAACTACAAACACTTGAGCAATAAGTACTTTTGAAAGAAACCTGTATTATATTAAATTAAGTAAGTACTCACTAATTTACAATAAAATAAAAATAAATATTCCATAATGAATGATTTGTTATCATAAAAGTGGGCATTATACAAAATATTTACTAAACTTGGTATACCATATATTATGTTTGCATACAAAATGTTTTATTTATATATAGCCATCAATCAGTTTGATAAATTACTAAGAACACAACCATTAAATTTCCATACATTATCATAAATAAGCAAAGATTTATACGATGCATAAAAATAAATTATAGCCTTATCTGTAATGCAATAATTTCTGTAATAATTCCTGTAATGACATCTATCATATTATGTCTTCATATAAATAATACTAAAAAAAAATAATTTTCTCGATACATATCGGTAGAATAACATATAAGTATCCATTTTTTTTCTATTTTGAGAAGATTCTTTTTTAAAATATGCTACTACTAATTTTATGAGAGATATCTAGAAAAAAAAAGATAACAAATACAATGTAAATCTAAATATACAATATTTTAAATATTTCTTATCATAATACTTTTTCTTGGTAATCATGTTTTTCTGCTCATTTGAAAAAAATTAAAAATGACTTTTTAATGAACGTTTAATTCTGTGTAATCGATTCTACCACATGACAAAAGTAAAATATTATCGTACAAAATTTAGAAAGAATATAAACAAGTTACAAATTTTATTTTATTTGTTATATTGTAAAAATAAGACTGTTTCGTTGAAATCCAGGTTAATCAAGCATGACATAATCAACTTTTCAAAAAACTGTATCAGAACACTGTACTTGAAAATAATGATGAATGATGTGTTTTCACTTTTATTTCATTTATGAACCGTTTTATACGAGAAGATTGAATTTTTCATTTGATTTACGTCGCTCGACAAGCATTGGAAAGATTCCGTAGTATACTTTCAAGCTAACTAACTAATAAAATTTTGCAGAATATAGAATAAGAAGTTTAATAAATGATAAAAAGAAAATATAAATAGTTATAAATTTTATTTTATTTATAATATTGTAAAATAACACTGCTTTTGCTGAAACTAAGATAAATAGTTCTTTGAAATTCATGTTGATCAAGCATATTATGACATAGGTCAATTTTTCAAAAACTGCATTAGTACACTGTACTTGAAAAATGACGATGAAATGAATGCTGTCTGAAATTATGTGTTTTCACTTTTATTTCAATTATGAATCGTTTTTATACGAGGAGTTTTGACTTTTTTCATTTGATCTACGTCGCAGTCAAGCTTCACATGCATCGGAAAGAATCCATAATAAACTTTCAAGGTAACCAACTCATAAAATCTTGCATAATGTGAAATAAGAAGTTTAATAAATGATAAATAAGAAAAAAAAATTCTTTTGTTGTGTTTTCAATTTTTAAAAGTTTGGCAAATTGTTTTGGGAATATTCTGTGAGATCCCTAAAAAGAACATTCACCCTCTCAAAAAGACTTCACACACAGTATTTTTTTTTATACCTCATATTTATGGATTATTGGAATATTTGGGTACTTTTGAAACCCCTAAAAAAAGCCCACTTTTTCCCCTCCCAAACTTTCCATGTATATATTTTTTTAAGTATCTAATATATATGGTTTACATTATTCTAAGATAGTTAAAACAACTGAAACAATCCCTTTCCTGAAAAAAATATAAATAAATAAATAAATAAATATACATAGTTCATTTTTTAACATCCTGTATATATTTAAATACCTACTAAAAATTTTCCTTTTCCGAAAAACGTACATATTGAACTAAAAGCTTATTTTTTTAATATTCCATACATGAATTATTGGAATATTTTCTAATATCTCAGAAATCTATGTTGTTTGTAATTATCTATGTTGTTTGTAATTATCTATGTTGTTTGCAATCTATGAAATCTATATTGTTTGAATTTATGAAATGTATGTTGTTTGCAATCTATGAAATCTATATTGTTTGAATTTATGAAATGTATGTTGTTTGCAATCTATGAAATCTATATTGTTTGTAATCATGTGTTTTTTAATTATCTATGTTGTTTGCAATCAATGAAATCTATGTTGTTTGCAATCATGTTTGGCCTCAAATTTGTAAAATTATCAATGCAAATCCACGAATTCTATGGAATAACAGTAAAGATTGGCAGCTATTTTTGTATGTATAGTAAAAAACGAAGACCGAACCTTCTTCTGATCCGGTCGAAACCTCAACAGGAACAACCGACTCTGCGCAGAGAAATCGACTATTTCGGAGTGTGCGTAAGCCATCGTCACGAGCGCGCACATTCATCTTATCAAGCATCCACCTACACCTAATCAAGTTAAGAAAAGGCAGACGGCCCTGTTATTAAAACCATCGAAGATTAATTTCTTCGGAGGGAAGGGCACACGCCTGCCACCCACACGAGATCCCCCTCCCACTTCCAATGGCACAAAAGAAGTCTCACCTGAGATATTGAGGTTGGTGGAGGTCACGGGCTGAAAAAGACAAAACCGAGATTCCCACACAAGAGTTCTACGTCTCTTGATGCACGTCACCATATGAAAGGCTAACAAAAAGCGAATTGGATATCATGCACAAAATGTAATTGTAAAGACATCAGGTGTTTTAATCAGGAGTGCATAGAAAGGGGTGGCGGGATGGAGCTCCCTCCCCAAATACGTAAATGAAATATATGCAGTTCAAGTTTATGTCCCCTTGTTTACTTCATCAATGTAAGTTGGTTGATTGGTTTTAATGGTGCAAGGGTCATTAAAACCAATATTTGAAAAGGAAAAGGATTCCCATTGATAAGAAAAAAGCAGAAAAGACAGAATTCTCGTTGTTTGTTACGTTTCTTGGTGCACGACACCATCTGAAGGGCTCAAAAAAGTGAAATGGATATCATGAACACCCTAGTAAAATGGAATTGTAACGACATCAGGTGTTTTAATGAGGAATGCAAAGAAGGGGGTGGCTAGCTTGATAGAGATCCCTCCCAAAAACATACATGAAATATCTGCAGATGGTCAAATTCATGTCCCCTTGTTTTCCTTATCAATGTAGGTTGGTTGATTGGTTTTATTGGCGCAAGGGTCATTTAAACCAACAATTGATAAGGAAAAAGAATACCATTGATAAGAAAAGCAGAAAACACAGAATTCTCATTGGTTTTTAAGTCTCTTGGTCCACGTCACCATCTGAAGGGCTAAAAAAAAAAGAGCGCACAGAAGGGGGTGAATGGCAGTCTGGAGCACTCTTCCAAATACATAAATAAAATATCTACAGAAGTTCAAAATTATATCCCCTTATTTTCCTTATCGATGTAGGTTGGTTGATTGGTTTTAACGGCGCAAGGGACAGATTGGACCCTACTGCGCCAAACAACAGAGTTGTACTTTCAAATATCACACCGATCCAAATGGAAACATTTTCAAATGCTTTTCGCTACGATAATAAACAAAGGACAATGCCTTCCGAAGGTATATAGTGTCTATATTCACGGATAAATCAGTGGTTTTATATACCGATCTATATATACGGATAGATCAGTGGTTTTCAAAGGATGGCTATGATGCGTCAATGTGATATTCCAGAGAAATATGTATCCAGATATAAAAATAAATATAGTTACTCTTTCACTTGTCAGCTTTTCCCATTCCAAGGAAACTTTCATTACAAATAAATAACGTTTCTTTCTTCTTCTTCATTAGCGTAACAGCCTCATTGTGGGCAAAGACCGTCTGCCTGCCAGATTTCAAGACATGAGTTGTTTTTTTTTATAAAGGTAGGGTTGTCAGCCCCCTACGTCCAACAGTCATATTAGACAGGATCTACAGTTTAAAGTGGATTCCGAACCACTATAAACATGCATGGCACGCCGGGACTCGAACTCAAAACCTATGGTACCGACCGCCAGGGCGCTAGTCAACTCAACCTTTTAGGCTATTTTATTCTTCTTCTTTACAGAAAAAAAAATCGTCAAACAGCAATAATGTGCCCAAGATGGTTTCCGAGAAACTAGGTTTGGTTTGGTTCTCAGCTCTATTTTTGTGCACACTTTATGCTAATTAGACGTGGATTCCGAACCACTAACAAACATCCATGCCACCGCCAGATTCGAAGTATGTGGTGCCAAAGGCCAGAGCGCTATCCAATTGGCCATCAGGCCACTGAGAAACTAGGAACCGTAACTTCAATAGCTGTATAATAGAAGTGCTACAGTTCATATGACTTTCAATGTTAAAAATAATTTCCGTTAGTTTCCATCTGTAAATAGTAGTCCGTGGAGTTGATCACCTGGATATAAAACTGTGAGACGTCAGTGGTGGATGCTTATTTGTCAGAAATTTGAATATGGTACGCCTACAATTATTTGTAGGTTTTTAAATGTGCCCCGCGACTTCAAAAAAGTTTGAGAAATATAGATGAATATTCATGTAGATATTTCAGTTTTTATCTGCCAACAGCCTATGTTTTTTTTTTTTCCTCATTAAAAACCTGCCTCCTATGAGCTAATCTCTCGATCTGACGTCATTACCTTTATCGTTATTCTTTTCGTATGTGGGCAATTTTCGTTTCACCATACGAAAGAACTAACGATAAAGCTAATGACGTCAGATTCAGAGATTAGTTCATGTCATGTATTCAATTTCTCACAAGTTAATAATTGGTGTTTTATAGTGAACTAATGATAAGCATTTTCATTTTAAGCAAATATTTTCATTGAACATCAATACACAGAAAACACAGAAATTTGTATAAATTGAATGCTATTGGATATGAATAGAGATAAAAAAAAAAACTGAATGCTATTGCAATTATATAGAGATAAAAAATAAATTGAATGCGATTGAATTATATAGAGAATTTTGAGCATATAGAAATTTTACCATTAATCTTAAATTATATCTTAAGTATTCTACGATGTCCAATAAGGATGGTTGTATTTGACAAATCTATAAAACCTCAAGATCATATTCTGGATTAGAGTGCCATTCCTACTTCTTGTAGATGCAAATGCCTTGTCAAAATATAAACTTATGATTCCTTCTAAAATTAAAACCAAATATCAAATTACAGATCTAAATGTCGACAGAAAAACAGTTACCTACTCTAACAAGATTACGGATGAATCACCGAAAAATATATGAACATTTCTGCTGATGGCGTTAAAAAAAATACCAAAAAATGTGATAAATGTCCTAATGTCGAGCTTACTCCCTCATCATGTCTATGATTGCCTAGCTGTTGCAGCCGCCATGCATTGTCTGGACCATCCCTCGGAAGAGGATTTATACTCCGAGCTGGCAATCAACATAGCTAATATAATTCGGGAGCACCACTATATTTGACTTTTTGTATATAAACACACTGTACATATATAGCAGAGGATATATATAACAGATAATCCTGTATTATTAACAGATAATATAAACAGATAATCCTGTATATAACAGATAATCCTGTATATATAACAGATAATCCTGTATATATAACAGATAATCCTGTATATATAACAGAAGATATAACAACAACAAACATAAAATACATATTTCAGTTCAAAATAATTTAAATGACATCTAATTTAATGACATGAGGGGAGGACAACAACAACATCAACATAAAAACTCTGCAGTATTATTTCTTTTTGAGGTATGTAAACAGTAGTTATAAAAAGCAGTTTTACGCCCATGCTACAATTATTGGGCGTGATATTGATTGCAACTGGATTTATTTTTTTTTTTAAATATTTACGTAATTGCAGTATTATATTTTTAATTTATTTAAACTAACAATAACACATATAATTTATAAAAGGTTTATTATTTAATTTGATAATTATGAATCAGTTCACGTTCTAGTTATCGTCATACTTAGCTGAGATTTAAATAACAAATATAATTTTATGCTAAATTTAATTATTTAATCTTTGCCCAAATTAATTTCCACCACACAGATTTTGCAATCATGTGATGATTATAAAATGGACGAAAGATATGACGATATCTAGAACGTGAACTGATTCTTGTTTTAAATAATGACAAAAGATGTTTAAAAACAACTGAATTTATGATGCAGACTACTTCAAAGCAAAGTTAGCATATTTAAGACAAATTCATTTTCATCTCTATATAGTTCCAATAGTATTCAATTTTTTCATCTCTATATAATTCCAATAATGTTCAGTTTTTTCATCTCTATATAATTCCAATAGCATTCAATTATTTTTATCATTATTTATTTCCAATAGCATTCAGTTTTTACATCTCTATATAATTCCAATAGTGTTAAATTTTTCATCTCTATATAATTTCAATAACTTTCAGTTTATTATTCTCTCTATAATTCCAGTAGCATTCATTTTTTTCATCTTTTTATATAATTCCAATAGCACTTAAATTTTACCTGTCTATATAATTCCAGTGTACCATTGAATTTTTCATCTCTATTTATTTCCACTAGCATTGAATTTGTTCATCTCTATATAATTCCAATAGCATTGAATTTGTTCATCTCTATATAATTCCAATAGCATTGAATTTTTCCATTTCTCTATAATTCTAATAGCATTCAATTTTTAATCTCTTTATTTCCAATTTTAATATTTCTGTATATGACCATCTGTAAAACTTTAAACTTATACTAGTTTTCAAAAAACTCAGAGAATATTTCTGAATTTTGAGAGAGAAATGTGAACCAAAAACTCAACTGAAACTATTTTGCTAATCTAGCAATCGCAGATTTGAGCCTAGTTTTCAACTAGAAGAAATAAATGGAGTTTTTATTTATAACGAACAAGCCGAACATTGTAACATATGTAAACAAAAGTAGTCTTTATGTAAAGAGGATGTCAATTAAAAAATGTGTATGTTAAGAGAAGACATCGAAGTTTATAATGAGGAGATTATGCATATGTGATAAGAGTATAATCATTCATTCATAGGAGCTAAAAATAACGTTGTTCAGATATACGTGAACAAGAAATTATTTTTTATATTTCTCCCAGTCATAAATTTATCCAGAATACAGGAAATGAAAAATACATAAATAAATAAATAAAGTGTTTTAAACACAATCAAAGATTTCAGAATTTAACTTCTTAAAGTGAAAACTTAAGATCTCAGTTATAAATTTAATTACGTTTTTAAAAATGAATTAAGATAAAATTAATGGCTTTATTTAAAATAAACTTTTAAATTTATGTATTGCAAATTTTTAAAAATTGTTTAAATTAATATGTATGGGCCATTGAAAAATTATCTCAATTGAAAAGTGAATCTGAAATTTTAATATCACGGTATTATAAATATAAGGTATGTACGTCTTTTCGAACAACAGATAAAAATTCTAACCTATAAAATAATTTGTTTCATTATTTACTACAATACTTATTAACGATCACATTTTTTTTTATTAGCTCGTATATAAAATCTTTAAAATACCACATTGCTAGGAGGCCCGACTCGCGGCTCAGTGGTAACGTGTGCCACTGGTGAGCAATAGGGTTGAGATTCAATCCGTTAGAGGCATTATTGTAGATACTGTTTCAAAAACAAGGAGACTCAATGGCGTTTGGGATGTTCAGCCTCTTGCCTTGTGAGGTCGGACTACCTGGTGGAATTTTCCGGGCTTCCTCCCATACGATAAGCAAAATGCGGGACGTTTTCCCTAAAAGGTTTCCCTGAAGACACTGCCCATCTTCTTCAGCGACACAGAGGCAAGTCAAGCTTCTACATACGGGTGCTGCTTTACAACAGAAGCTGCCCTTTTCCTCCATCCATGAGTAGTCTACTCATGGATGGAAAAGGGGCACTCATGGATCAATTACACTTTGCTAGGGTAAAGAAAATTATGCTGTTGCTATGTGAGTGATTTTCTAATTTTTCCCAAGTACAACACAAATATGCTCATTTACACATCAAGTAAAACCTTTTCTTTATTGTTATGTTCATTATATAGGTCCATTATAACTGACTCCTGGGTAACGTTAAATCTCCCTATAAATTTCTAGCATCAATGAACATCAATACAAGTTTTTATTATTAAGGAAAAAAAAGATTCAATTTTCGGTAATATATTAAAAACATTTCTTTGCTATTGAGTTTTTCCCCACCAAATAACTATGACATTAAAAAAAAATACTAAAGCAAAGTGATAACCACTTTTAAATCATATTACCTTTTCTTACACGTTCTTACACAAAACGCGACTGAGCTAAACACGAAAATTGTGCTTGAGTAAAAGAGTGTTATTACATAATAAAACTTCAACACCGCACAAAAGACCACTTACTCTAAAATTAAGTCACGTACCCACAAAAAAATAAAACAGTATTGAGAGACGTACGAGCCGTTGAGAACACAAAGAGCAGACTCAACACGTGGACGTAGACGTCCTTTCATTCTTTGTACACCCGTAACGCCTTATATTGTAGTGGCTGATCATTATACGGCGACAAAGGGAGGAATTAAGGTGAAAGAGTTGGTTTATACAATGTATGCATATTGTGTATGAGGGAGTAACAAAAGTAAACTGAAGGCCTATCAAAGCATCTAATAGGCTGAAAACGTTTGTAATAAAATCACATTTAAGGCACTTTTGAAACCACTTATTTTCTTGTTCTTTCTTTTATTATGCTATTCCTTTTAAATTTTATTCGTTTAATAATAAAAAAAGAAGACTTAAAAGAAGTTACTTTAGTTACTGAATTTATACAATGCTCAATAATGCAGGGTCCACTTTGAATTCACGAAGAGATATAAATAGTATAGAATCATATATTGATGTTAATTCATTTATTTAAAGTTGGTATATTTTTTTCAATGTATCTTATAAGAAATTTGTTCACACGTTTCCAAAATGTAATGATTCGTTACTGATAGGAATATCGGGAGTTAGCGAGAAGGAGGATTCAGGCTTGAAACCGCTGGTGGCGTCCGTTTGTAAGTTTTATGTTATCTGAAACGAGGAGAAACGATGGGGAACTATAACAGAGTGTGTGATGAATTATCATTGCTGTCCATTTAAATTTAACTACATTTTTGCCTTTTCAATAATTTTATTTAAATATAATTAACTTAACACACAGAAATCTATTATCCATTTAAAACATAGTTTCCGAATCGGTTTATACTAATTTCAATTTCAAACTGAAGAATTCCCCTATCAGATAGGGAAGATACACGTTATGGTTTCCTCTTCATTGATTATAAGGTACCCTACGGCTCGAGTTGCCACACAAGTCAAATTTTCAAATATTTTTGGTCATTAAGACAGGTAACGAACTGATAAAAATCCAGAATAAACATTTCCATCAATTTATTTCAACGTGTACATGTTAATAATATTTAAAATAAAAATAATAACAAAATGTCAACTATGTTTTCGTTCAATAAAAATTATGTTAATTATTAATAAGTTAAAGTCCATCTATTTATACTGAGCATAGACAATTAATGAATACCGTATCGGAGTTACTGATCTATAGATAGTAAATTATCATCTGAAACACATCGAGTTCCTTTAACGAGATACACAATGCAAAAAAATTTTTAAGTAAATTTTATTTTTTAAATATTTTTGGCCACTAACGTTGTTAACGAACTCACAAAGATTCATAACAATGATTTGACTAGCATTATTTATAACATATTGTTAATGATATTTATACTAAAATAATACATTAAATAATAACACAAATGTCAACTATGTTTTCATTCAATAAAAATTATGTTAATTATTAATAAGCTAAAGACCATCTATTTATACTGAGCATAGACAATTAATGAATACCGTATCGGAGTTACTGATCTATAGATAGTAAACTAACATCTGAAACACGCGAGTTCCTCTTTAACGAGATACACAATGCAAAAAAAGGCGCATTCCATTTAAATATTTTTGGCCACTAAGGGGAGGATCACAAAGCCCTCTTAACAATGATTTCTCCATTATACAGCGCACATATTCCACTTTTAATGCAAATTTCCTCAGCGCTCGATATGCTTCCAATGCTACAAAATGTCAACAAGGGTTTTCATTCAAATCATACTGTAGAGAATGGATATTAAAACCATGTTTTGAGAGTTTGTTTATAATGTTTTGAATAGACTCGTGAATGCAAAGAACATTGAAGTTGTGATTTAATGAGAAGGACAATCAGAAAAGGAAGGCATAATGATGCCATTTTGCAAAATAAATGTAACAATTAACAACAAGTGGTTTTCCAATGCAGGTATTTTAACCTATTGTTAATGAATTATTATTCGATTCAACGTTACGCACTGTAGGGAATTTGCTATACCATACGATTGTTAAAAACATCCTTAAACTGAGCATAGCATTTGGAACCTTTTACTTTTAGTACAAACTTAGGTGAACCTTTTTTTCCTTCCCAATCCAGCGAAAGGACTTATAAGTATAGAGACTTATCCATGTGCCCATTTCTGGTGTAAACGTAAGAGTCTTCTTGTTTGTCTGGTTTCAAACCAAACTTCCCGAGATCGAAGACCGGATTAGACTGAAAGACTTTCCGGAATATGTCCAAATGGTTACAGTTATCGCTTTTTATGGGATGTTTTCATGGTCGACTTGGCAAGAAACGGTCAAACTGTGTAATACATAAAAGTTCATTTAACTGGTGCACTCCATATTTATTATATTCCCCGAAAACCCAACGTGCTAATAATGCCAGGCAAAATAAGGCATATATTAACAAACTTAAATGTGGACTTTGATTTATAATGAATAAAATTCCATTCAGCATGTATTCACTATTATGTTTTTTGCTATACAGAATTTATATTGCAAAAACTATTTTACAATAATTTGGACCTCAATTTCGTTAAAATGCATATAGGACTTTAGTAGTTTTTTCTTCTAGTTCGCGCCAGCAGTAGTAGTTTTATATGAAATTCATTGAACTAATGTGCTGTTGCCGTGTAGATGGGCACATACACTGTGGAGACGAGTTCAAGAAAAAACCAGCTGTTATGTAAGATCAGAATGCAAAATTAAAAAAATATATCATATGTCAACACAAGTTAGCCAGTCCGGATATCTTGAAGGTTATCTCTTAAGCTTGTTTCTATCATATAGATGTCCAAACACCTCAGGGCATTCTTCATACTTCTCGATGCATCCGTAACAGTGTCTCTCCAGCAAAATACGCGAAAAAAGGGATCAAGATATGTTAAATCTAAATACATTTCCAGTGTAAGGCAATCTTGTTTGTCCTAATCTCCAACCAAAAAGGTGCAACGACATGTAGTTTACAGGTCTGTTTTGGTTTGTAAAATTTTTAAAGTCATTTTGTGCACACTTTTTAGTCTAATTAAAAAGACTGGGACCTACAATTTAATGTAGATTCCGAACCACTAATTATGACAAGCCATGCCACCACCAGAATTTAATCAAAAATAGCATGTAAGATCAGAGTGAAACTAAAAAACCTGTGGTCAACGCAAAGGCCTGAGCGAAGCCAATGGGCCATCAGGCCGCCGTAGTAGTAAATGTCCAGACAGCTCAGGACAACATAGTCAACACAGTGACTCTCCGGCATAATTATATACCAGTAGTAGTATGGTAAAGTAACGATGATCACAGTATAAATTTGACTGTTTAATCTTCGTTTGTACATGATGACTTTTTTTTTTGAAAAATTTGTTTCTCCAAGATTTTTTATTGAAAACCAAGGCTGTAGTTCCAAAAGATTTGTCTTAAAAGTTCTTATTTTTAATATCTCTTTCATTTTTTTATAATGATCCTTCACAAAAGTTTCGTGAAAAAAATTTAAATACGTGTTGTTTTTTATCCCACTTGGTCGACAGCAACATCCTAGATCAAATTCATGAAAACTCGTGTCTTAAAAAGTTGAGTCATGATAAAAGGTAAAAAATGCAGCTTCCTTTTGTCCTTGACTTTGTGGACAAACATGGCGCTTCAAAGAGAGAAATACAACTTTACCCACCTGACTATATCCTTGGTCACTAGGCACCCATTTTAGTCGCCTTTACGACATGCGTATGGGCTACAGTGGAGCTATTCTAACCCGGACCCACATGGGAAATAAAAATAAATACATAAAATAAGTAAAATTATAATCGTTTAAAAAATAAAAATGAATAATAACTTACACTTCTGAGTTTAATTTTTTTATCATTTGAATATAAAATTGTAACAAAATTTATATAAAAATTCATAAAATTACTATCAAAACAAAATCTTTACTATAGAAATGAAAATGAAAATGGATGCATAATCTTCACTATAAAAATCAAATGGGAAAAATCTCTGTAGATGCATAATCTTCACTATGAAAATCAAATGGGAAAAATCTCTGTAGACGCATATATTCTTCACTATAAAAATCAAATGGGAAAAATCTCTGTAGACGCATAATATTATAAAAAAAAATAATAAAATTCAATCTATCCACTTCAGTCTAAGTCAGATGGAAGCACGTTGGTGAAACAGTTATAAATCATCGGATTCCAACCTGACGAAAACCTTTTGCTCACGATCGAAGCAGAGATTGGGGCGGGGGAGGGCATCCCCAGGATGAAAAATCGTCTGCCTCTCGCACCATGAACGAGCAAAAAACGCTTATTATTGGCGCAGCATTGAATTGACAATTCTTTTCTCTCAATTCCACTCTAAAGAATCGTTTGCTCTGTCTTCAGGTTCATCCCATGCCTTCCATCAATTCTTCTCGGCGCAGACAGCTGGGGTTTTTAGTAGCTTCCAAGACTATTTGCTGCTATCACGCTTCTCAACGGCTCTGATGGTCTGGTAATTGCTTTCTTCTACCAACAGAGTGGTAAATTGTAGTGATTCCATTTATTGCACTTGAAAAAACTTCATGAAATAGAGTTATTTATTACGGTAAGACAGGACACCTCAATTAGTTACATATTTTTGTGAGAAGTGGTACACGATGTAGGCATAAAAAAACCCCACACACAAAAATTAAGTTGTTCAGGAGTGGTGTTTTCCCGCTGCAATCAAATAAAACAAGCGGTTGGATTTTTTATACCCCACAGAGAAGTAATTTTTTTTTAAATTCAGCGAATATGCTGACAGACATATTTGATAAACGTAGAAGTGCTTCTTAAGTGAATGTATGAATTTGTATGTAAGCATGTGGAAGACATTTAAAAAAAAAAAGCATAAAATGTAATGCTTGACATATAGTTTATAGTAGAAATAAACTAAGATATAAAAGAATATAAATGGATTTGCTTCTTAGAGGTCTGGTAGTGTTTAACTCATAAAAAAAGCATTTCTGCAAATTATTTTCCAAAAACTTTAGGAAGATTTATTTATTAGTTTTTTAAAGAACATATTTAATGTATTATATGGTAATTACGTATTTATTTATTTATTTATTTTATAATATGTGAAATTTTATTATTTTTGTTGATTCAGCATGTGTTTAAAGACAGTTACTTGATGTGATACAGATTCCTTAAATATATTAAATGGGGCCTAATGGCTTAGTGACAAGCGCTCTGGCATCACAGGATTCGGGTTCGAGTTTCAGAGGTGGCATGGAAGATTATAGTGGTTGGGAATCCAATTAACCTGTAGGTCTCGGTCTAATATGACTGCTGAACGTTGGGCGTAATGCTGATAACCCTACCCCGTAAAAAGAAAGCATCTCTTGTCTTGACATCTGCCAGTAGGCAGACAGCCTTGGCCTATTATGGGGCTGTTGTACCAATGAAGAAGAAGATATATATAAAATATATTGCTTGAAGTGATATAGGTTCCTTAAATATATATATTTTATATGAAGATAATCATCAAAATAAAAAAAATAATGGATAATAAATTTGTTTATATGTTTAAAAGTATAATTTAAGTCCAAATTGCTCATTTATTTTCGTCAGCCGCAGAAATATAACTTTCCAGAAATCTAAACATAAATCTGTCTATATATACATTAAATACTTTAAAGTATATGTTTTAATGTTCACATTTTTTTTATTGCATTGCTTCCATTAGATAAATATTTTCTCCATTTATTTTACAAAAAAATCAAAGAGCCACACATTTTAAATCAGATCTAACGAAATCATCAAGTCTTCATATAACAGTGCTGTATAATTCAAGGTTAAAAAATGAATAATATATGAAAACAGGTTCAACGAAACTTTCCGGGCAACATCTGAGACCATAGTTATTTAGATTCCTTGTACGAACCTTCTCAGATGCCTTTGAAAACACCACAAAAAAGACGCCATTCTTTGGTCGCACAGAAAACAAACAAACAAAAAATGACAATCTTAATGACAATGGGAGGTGAAGTTCAGAACAAAAGAAGAGGAGAAAAACAAGTCCAAAAATATTTGTCGCACACACACAAGTGAATATCATCAGAAAAGTCCCCCTCTAAGCCATGCTGAGGACACAACAAGACCATTACGACTCATTATAATTCCGCCGGACAATGCTAAGCCAGATTAATGGTCCTTAATAGTTATTCCAGGTCTGTTTGGGAACACATTTTGAAGGCACTCAACAAAAATCGTCTCCTGCAAGATTTCCTTGGGGGGGGTGGACCTTTTATGTTGCAACGTGACAGAAATATTTCAGCGAACTTGGGTTTTTCTAAATAGGACAGCCATGTCATTTTTTTCTACCAAAACTAAAGAAAGTGACACAAAACACTCGTAATGATTATAAAAAGTGGATTTTATATTTAGAATGTATGACATTGTTCGAGGGAAATATCATGTCAACTAAGATTGATAATTATTTAACTAAACTATGAGGCCTAAATTAGGAAGTAAACATTCTAAAATTAACTACAAAATTGATAAAATTAGTGCTAATAGAGTCAATGTAGACTTTGTCGCAATACGTTCAAAGGCATTACAGTAAAAGTTCATGGTGTTTTATTATAATAATCTAATTCTAAATTAAAACTGAAACAGCTATGAAAGAATCTAATGAGTTAAATCTGGATAGTATTCACTTTAAAATTTCTTAGCTCTTCAAATGCTTGGTGTTATACGGAAAGAAATTATGACATCTTTTGGACATACTAAGGAAAAAAAAACAAAATATATAATGCCGAAATTCATTATTTTTTGTAATTACATCATTACTCATTACTCATTAAAAATTCTTTTAATTTTTATATAATTTTTAATGTGTTCTCGTAAAAACGGTATTTATTGATTTTTCTTATATTAGATAAATTTTTCTCCATTTCTTTTTTAAAAAAAAAAAGTGACACAAAACACTCGTACTGATTATAAAAGGGGATTTTATATTAAGA